>NW_023591615.1:19608-87078 GCF_014843425.1 Jatropha curcas | reverse complement strand
AGAGAGAATACCATAAATAGATGTGTCAATGTGGATGAAAAATATAAACTATTCAATTCAAGAGTCTCAAATATTCCCTAATCACTTTTGTTTATGGTCCAGTCAATATCTTCTTCATATCTTTAAAGTTCTTAGCTAATTCAAGTTCTCGCATGAAGTTTTACTACTTCCTTTCCATCCTTGCGTGTCCATTTTATGGTATAGTTGTTCTTGTTTTGTCTTTTTGCTCGACTAACTTTGCATTTCGTATCAAGCAATGACACCAAACGGAAATGAAAGCCTTATTCTAAATGAACTTTACTTGCAGTGATCAAGGTGTCAGAGAATTTAACGTTTATATTCATGTAAAGGGATTTATATTAAAGGTACCAACTTGGAAGTAATTAGGTCGAGTTAATGCATTGAATTAGGCAGCTGAAGTGCATACAGTGCTAACGTTTTTTTCTGTGAATAAGAATTACAAGTAGATAGATTTGTGGTTTTTACGAAATATATAACTAAGTTTGTTCCTGGTCTTATTGATAGAAATTAATTTATAAAACTTCCTATATTTTACGTTGTTATGAGCTATAGAGGTCCTTGTCCTGTCGTAATTCTTGGCATTTTTCTCTATTTATTACCGTTTAATAAGAGAGACGAAAATAACTCTTTTATTTTTTAATAAAACACAGGGATCGTGATAATTAGTGTTTGTATTTTTTCTGAAACTATAGGACCATATTTAATATTTGTGGGTCGTAAGTATTTATGTATCTTCCTTTGAGTTTTGGTAGTTGTCGTTGTTTGACGTTAACGGAATAAGTATGCAAAAAATTAAGCAGATTAGTACCTTAATTATAGACGGATAAGTCAAAACAGTAGAGACAACCAGTGATTATATGTGAAAAGGAAGGATAGGGACAACGCTAGGTGATTATGTTAAAACAAACCACATAGGAAGGTGACTGTGTATATTTCCATTTTGCTTTAGCTTGAAATTAGAATGTGCTCAAATTGTTCTAAATTTAAAATGTGAAAATGACAATTAATGATATAGAACATTGAAAAACTATTAATTAAATTTGACTAGTTTAAATTGAAGCCAATAATTCTCGTCTCCTAATCAATAATATCAGTGAACATAGAGTGTCTCGTCAAGATTAGAGTAAAAAGAACTCATTTTACTACAATATTGATTGGGAAAAATAAAGTCAAGATCATTATTGATGTGAAAAATATAAATATAAGTAAACAACCTTTTAACATATTTGACCTAGTTATCGGTAACATTTAAGCAAAAATAAAAAAATTAGAATGACGCCCTAGTCTGCACACTATCCCACTTGTCCATAACTAATGAGGTGAACCTCTTCTGTCTCTTCTTTCGTCTTCTTCTTCTTGTGTTCTTCTCAACCCACAAATTTGATGGCTTGCAGTTCACAGGCTCCACTGTGGTATTTATTTTGTAGTAACAGCAGATACAAGTTTGGAAGACGAAAATTGAAGACTTCCAGTTCCAAGTCTGTCCACTATGTGTAGTTATTTTATGTGATTAATCATTTATCGTTGTACATGGCCTTAAAGAAAAAGCTGGTACCCAAAGATGTCAAGATTAAAGTTTATCTTAGTTATGAAATAAATTTTATTGGAGATCCTGAATGAATCAAAAAAGGATTGGTTAAGAACGAGTTTAATTTTGTTAACTCCGTCGTCCTATGTAAAGATGCCTGCTCTCGTTTCATGTACCTTCTAAGAAAAGATAAGATCCCTAAGTCTCCCTGCAGAAAAGTTTTGTCGCCTTGTTATAGATTATGAAGACGTCAAGTGTTTGCCAGGGTATGTTTTTAGAAATTTGGTTCATAGATGGTTTGGAGCAATAATCATTATTGTGACTTGAAATGTTGTGATGGGTTGAATAGAGGTGTATATGTAAGCAAAAGAGAGTGGTTTGAAAGTTTATTATTACTAGTAGCGAATTTCTGGTGCTATTACGTTCTACAAAAACTTGGTTAGGTATGTGTTAAGCTTTCTTCTCACAAGAATATTACCCTTTCAGTATTGGTTCTTTGTCTTGATTATTTTCAGTTTAGGTTTTAACTTAAACATTTTTGTCGGCTAGGATTGATATTTGTCGAGAGAAAACCTTATGGCATTGTAGTTTAGTTGTGCTTAGGTTTTTGGTTAAAAGTTTTTTCCCGTAATTTTAATTCAATAAAATTAAATTTTGCTGATAAAAAAAATCGATACCAATTCCCACGATATAATGGCTACAAAAAATGGAATGGTAATAGAATTTTCCAATCCTATTACCATTCAACCACTAAACATGCTGTTAGAATTTAGGTTAAGCCAGCTAATATTCGAATGATTCGCTTAATAATTTTCATCGTTCTTTCATGTAATGCAAAAAGGAAATAAAAAAAAAAAGTCCAAGTTCTTAAGATATTCCAATTATTTTAAAAATTTGACGTTATATTACTGATTTAATGTGAAATTAGAATGTCAGAGCAAAGTATGCAGTCCGAAAAATATTAGAGTAACCCAAGCTAAAATTGAGAAGATTGAGATAGAGTTGATTTCTCTTAATTCAAGATAAAACTATGAAACAAAACCAGCTGATCTTACAATAAGTGAAATAATGTAATAGAGTAGATGCGCCTCACTGAACTCACCTTACACCTTCACACATCTTGTATTATTTTCCCTTTTTATTTTATTATATTTTGGTGTGTGGATCATGTATTAAGAAGACTTGCTAGGGCAACTACAACACAGCTGTCTCCCTGTAATGGCCATTTGACTGACTTCCACCCTGCATATTTAAACAAACGATAAGTCCAAAATCCACCATAATTTAATTACTTGATTATATATAATATGTATAACAAGTGAAGTGATGGTTTACCAGGTAATCCAACTGGAAGTGATGGAGCACTAGGAATCATGCAATCTGGCATAAGGCAATCGTCAGAAATCTGAATAAGTATTCCGCAGTCCTGGGCAGTAATCCAGCTACTTTTAATCGACAGAGTGTGCAAGTTGCAAGGTTTTGCTGCCGTCGGAGGGACTTAATGCAGCCCACTCTCAAGTCTTTTTAAATTATCCCTCCAGCCCACAATGGCCTCACTTACTTTGCCACCACGTAGTCGTCAGTGGATCATCTTCCGTAACACTGTTGCTTATTGCGCCGAAACAGAGGTAAGCACATCATATATTTAATTTAGCAGAATAGTTTTTGGTATCTAATGAATTTTCCATTATACATATAGAATCTTTATATATTCTTACGAAAGAAGGTGGATTCATAGACAGAGAATCAAGTTCCTGTAGAACGCCATTGCCATACGGAAGCCACCCCCCCTCGCCGTGGCACCGACCTCTTTGCAGTCGCCATTGTCATCCGTTCACTCGAATGCAAATGCAACTGAGGCATAGGATCCCACCATGCACTCAACATAAGCAATAACTTTCATTGCCTTTCCCATGATTTTAAGTTTTGGTTGCTCTCTAATGAATACGATTGGCACTTGTAAATTGTGATTGAAAGCTAAACACATTTACGCTCCCTGATTTATAAGATTCAGCAACGGCCAAAAATGTATGCATGGGGTAATAACATAGGGGCTTAAAAGCAACCCACAAGAATAAATAATCATTAGAATGTAGAATGGATCACAACAACATAGCATTGGTAGTTCTGTTGTTTTGATTGTACTTGTAAATACAACAATGGACCAAGCAAGTGACGTAAATAAAAAAAAAAGTATCGGTGAAATTGCACTCCTGTACAAATAAAAGAAACAAATCGAAAAAACAAAATGATACCTACAGGTAAATTAATAACGGTGAGAATAACAACAATGTCATTTTCAACAAACTAAACAGTCATATACAATTTTTTTGTCAGAAGTCATAATAGAGTTGTTAAAACCAATACCCCGCTTACAGTCAATTTGTTTTTAATTTTTGCGTCAAAAGAAAACTCTTTGTTTCTAATTTCACATTTGTTTGTGAATTTTTCTAAATTCTTTTATAATATAGGTCTATAGAAAAAAAAGGGAGTATTCAAACTCTGGACATTTGTTTTCAAAAAAAAATTTTACAATTTGTTATTTTTTTCGTAGTAATAAAGATATTAATTGTCATTCCGTCTTAATCCACGAATGTTTTCATAAATAAACTTCTGACGTTATAAATATCACTAAATTTAAGTATGTTGAGCTATTTTCTTGTGAATGAGAAGATACCAATAATATTTTAGTTTATAAGAACATTCTTACAATAGCAAGAGATTTTGATGATAAAACTAATTTTCAATTAGTGGCATCGCAACAAATAAAGTTGAGTCACTAAAATATAAAATAAATATATGAGAATTAACCGGTGGTTCACTTTAACATTAAAGATTATATTTAAAAAAATTAAAGTACATAAAATAATTGTTTGCAAACATGTGCATCCAACTAAGGCAAACTACTTAAACAAAAATGAAAATCCACTAGAAAAAATTTAATTGACCAACCAAAATTAAGATAATAAACAAAAAATTATTTTATTGAAACCGAAAAAAAAAATGGTGAGGAAGACATTTTGTGGCTAATCTACCCACCATCTGCATTGTGAAAAGTTCCGAATAAATAATATCCGCCCATCCTTTCTCCACAAAAGATAGGATCTTTGTTGATTTCTGAGAGTGTTATGAACACAGAACATATTCAAGATTCAAAAGAACAAATTGTTAAATCCTTAAAGAAATCAAGCCTGCATATTTTCATATACAATTCTTGCAATATTCTTGTTGTTAAGAAGAAATCATTGTACCGTCATGCGTGTATTGGCTAAATCCAAGGGAACACTTTAACCAAAGTTAGAGCAATTTCTTTGATTATTACATGGCAAATGGTACATGGTTGTTTAATGGAAACTTACTGTAATAAGAAATTGGCAAACTATAAAGCAAGAGAATGGATATGATGAATAAGAGAATTTAGTGTAACAGTTTGCTACGAAACTGCTCTTAATAATAAATTTTGCAAATTTAAAAAATAGTTTTGGTCTAAAATACTCACATTGTGGTTTTAAGAGTAATAAAATTATTTTTCAAGTCTTACTTTTATATAGTGAGCCAATAATGATACTTCAATTATGGTTTTTATTAGAAGAATATAAATTAAAGAGTAAATAGTCAGATTACTCAATAAGTTATTGAACTTAAACGATTGTAAGGGTTTTCTTCAAGAACGGTGTGAAATGTTCAAAAATGTGACCTAATATCATGGAACAGGTAAAAAATAAATACAAAACAAGTGGGTGGTAACATTTAGCCATCGGTACAGAATTAATGTCATTACCACAAATTACATACTCCAAAATAATGCATATTTGTGTCATCCCATTAAGTAATACATCATAATCATTTTAAAAGACAAAAATTATTGCCCTGTATCCATACAATAATAAATTTCTAAGTTGCACGGTAAATAAAGAAAGTAAATTAATTTTTTGGATGTATAAAGACGAAAATTTCATTGATTGGAGGTGAAAATTATCAAATGTATCTTACATTATAATAATTAATTGGTTTAAGTTATACCTCCATGCCCGTCGCATTGATTTTGTCCACTTCTTTTTGCAATCCGTTCCAAACCATTATCGTGTTTCCTTTTTTTAGAAATAAATAATTATTTGAAGTTGTACTATTTTAGTTCCATATAATGTGCTACTGTGTCAATAAATTATAAATAGTCCAACATCGTACCTATCATTATTAAATATATAAACAAAACTAACACATTAACCTTTAAAATCCTCCAATGAAAATTC
The DNA here is from genome assembly GCF_014843425.1 of Jatropha curcas. Next base: position 81,276 of record NW_023591615.1, on the reverse strand, counting down.
TAATTGAATCAAGTCTTTGATTAAATATTCAAGAACAATGTATTGATGAATCATTCTAATTTTTTATGGATATTAACTTAGAAAAAAAAATGAAGTAAAAATTATAACTTAATCAGTATGAAACTAAATTTTTTAATTATAGCAGGCAATAGACACAAATTACGGAAATTCAGAGTATAAAAGTAAAATTTGAACGAAATAAATTCATGCAATTACTCTTTAAGATGTTCAAAAAGAACTTAATAATAGATAAAAAATACTTATAATGCACAGGAGAATAATCTAAACGGTGATTCACATCCGCTCCTTTCTATCCTATATAGTAAATCAATTCAGCTGTTAGCGGTAATGCCCTAAGTGAAAAACTAAATTCTTCATTCTCATATGTTTAACTGTTAGTGATCCATTTTGGCTTAGTTGTTTTTGCTTTAGAAGGAGACACCCGTGGAAAATATTTTTTATAACTAATTTATATATATATATATAATATATATCAAATAAAATATTAAAGTATAATCAACTGAAATATGATCATATTAAAATCAATTAATATTTCAAAAATATTTAAATAAATATGTAATATATTGTAATTAAAAAATTATTTTCTCTTAAATTACAAAATACATGAATATAATCATATGGCTAGCGTGGCTAGCACAAAGTTCCCCTTTTACAAGTGCAATGATAAACACCAGGAGGTTATGGGTTCCAGCTGATATACCAAAGAATTGTTTAATTTCAAAATAATTTGTTAAGGATGAGACAGGTATTTGGTTTTTAAATCTGAACAGTAAATGAACAGTTAATGTTAGAACAACCAGACAATAGTTGCTGATTGGAAGAATCACAACAGAGGGCAACCACCAGAGCATTACTTATACACCAAATTAAATGTATCAATTAACCCAACCAATTTAATTAATGGATATTTTAAATTAAGGTTTAGAGGGTTCCTGCAACCTCAGCCTGGGATCCCCAAGAACTAAAGTCAGACTGGAGGATGAAGAGAAGGAAGCCTTAACAGGGCTTAGAGTAGCAGTTGATAAATTGTAAATAAATGAACTTTATTCAAATATGTAAGATCAAATTTAAACTTACAATTTAGAAACTTACAATCCAGGAATTCGAACGTGAATACTTACAAAGAAATCCTTGGGGGAGAGAGAGAGAGTGTTGGTAGTATATGTTATAGCAAGCTATGCCTTTCAACAAGAGGATAGGGCTCTCTTAAATAACAGAATAGAAAAGACATCTTTACTATCTAAACTTTAACTATTATAAACAGTGCTTGTCGCCACGAATCTTGAACAGTGTGACCTTTACTGTGATGGAATAGGTTTTTGTTGTTGTTCTTTTTTTTCTCTTGTTTATTTTTAATTACTAGTGTATTTTTTTTAGTACTCTTTTATCTATTTGTGATATATTTTTATATTTTTTTATTGGTGATGTATTATTTTATGTGTTCACCTCCTTTTTTAGCTCAGATAGGGAATTTTAGGGTTGCCCTGCTTGTTCTGTGGTCGTTGCTTGCGTGTTGGCTGTTGTGTTGTGGTTGAAGTTCTTTGTGGTCGTTCGAGCGGTTTACTGTGTTGAGGCTGGATAAGGATTGTCAGAAGAATGGTCAAGCATGATAGCTTGGTTCGTTGAGGAGAGAATTTTGATGAGGAGAAGGATAGCCTATGCAGCCCACTCTGTGTTGCGTGATTGTAGATATTTAGGCTGAACAGTCTGCCTGCCGTGTTTTAATTGATGAAGTGTTTTACTGGGAGAGGTCAGAATCTGTTGAGAGATGCGAAGTGCATTTCTTGGCTAAATCTTCTATAGACGCAACTGGGAGTTTTAGCAAGCAGCCAACCGTGCGTTTGGCATTGTGCCTTTGGATTCCAAAAGTCGTTGAAGTCCTGAGGGAGTGCAAGATGGTTGCAATTAGGTTGAAGTGGATGGAAACCTGTTTTAGATTATCACGACGTATCCAGAGATCAATTTAAAGTCCGTGTAAAGAGTGCGTGTAAGAATCCCGCACCGATTTTAACTCTTGTGTCGTGTGTTGTACCGAACAGTAGGAAATCGTGTTATAGTGTTCGTCTGACGGCAAGTACGTTGAGTGTTCCAAGAACCATTGGATATAGCCCAGGGCGGAAGAAGGGCCATTACAATATTGACTAAGGGAAAGGAATATTGGTCTTCGTGCGCAGGATTGGGTGATAGAGGCTAAACTGATATAATGGCCGTTGGATTGGAGGAGGGAAAGTTCATTGGAGAGGTATTCCCTAATTGTCCTGCACCATGGTGGTTTAAACCGTAGGGCACGTTTAACACATGCAGGTACGAAAGGATTGTATCATAGAAAGATGTAAGCCAGAGAGTGCGTAGGTCAGTGGGAGATTTGAAAGCTAGCAAATGTCGTCATTGCAATCACTGATAATCAAGAATAATTGGTGATAAGACATGTCTGTGACATGTTATATAGAAATCTTTAAATTGTATCAGGGGTAGAAAGAGAGGTTAGGCCGAGTCCTTGGGATTAAAGAACCGTTGGATTAAGTGGAGAAATATAAGATAGACAGATGTTAATTTTTGAACAGTTAATTAATGTTTTAATTTGTTACTAAAGTGCCAGTAAGTCTCAGAGGAGAAATGGAATGATAATGTATCTGGGGTTTGAAAGGATCCAGTGTGTTTGAGCAAAGTACCAATGGCCTCTAGGTAGAGCTGTTGTGAAGAAAGCCAGAGCCGAAGGATTAAGTGTTATATATCCTATGCTGTCGATTGTCAATTTCAGTAGATGAAAAAGAAGTTTGAGAAAACCATTTATGAGAGCCTTGCGTAATTGATGTTTGCAGAAGGTCCGCAGCCATCAACGGAATTTGATAAGTCTGTTAGCTGCCTACGCGGTTATGACAGACGTAAGAGCCGGTACCATGAACGGGGTACGACGGCTTAGTTAGAAGACATACCGTGGTTCGCCCTCTGTGGAAGAGACGCTATTGTACTTGGTAACGCCTTAAAGCCACTTCTGGAGATTGAACTTAGTGCTGTTCAATGTCCATTTTAAGATCTGGATAAGATGGTTTAGTGTGTAAGGTTGTGAGGTAAATCTTCTGAATGCGTCGAGAGAGAGTGTTTATGGGGTTGAGTTCAGTCCTCTTTAGGCTTTGCCCTTATCCTTTCCTCGCCTCATCGTTCTGAAGAATCACCGCAGTTCAGAAAGTCTGGAAGTTTATTTTATCTCCTTTAATAAATTCAATATCAAATCAAAATACCTAATAAAAGCTGCCACTTGCCAAAAATTTGTTTAGAAGCCAGATTTTTTACATCTTTTTGTAAAACATCTTTGTCAGATTTGACAATCAATAACAAAGTAAAATATTGTTGATTTAATAAATCAGTATGGAATTTATTGATGTCATATATTATATTATACCTTAAAATTCCTTTTAATATAGAATAATAATTTGAGTTTTCCCAATACCAAAACGATACGTAAAAATGCGTTCTTTACCATTAAAAAACTTGTTTTAAAATACCACCAGTAATCCAACATGCTAAGCATCATTTCAACTATCTTTGGTAATCGTTGTGGATGAAGGGGATATAAAGATATGTGAATTTTCTTGACTATATCTTTTTACTAGTTTGGGATGCTGGCTTCCATGGGCAGTATTTCTTAAGTCCATCATGTAATGGTTAATCAATGCAATTCAGTTTGATAAAAATCAGTAACAAGTAAACATCCGAAGATAAAACGTGAAGTTGGGTTTTATTAGTAACTCATCAGGGAACTGGGACCCAAATTACCATAGCTCGTCTAGTAAGGCGGATAATACCCGTTCTAATGTAAGACCCAAAAAGCCTAACTTTAGTTTTAATGATAGTCCATTTATTTTACTCAACTGCTATATTACCCAATCAAATTCAATTTACCGCGATGCAAAATGTTTAATTGTTAAAATGTTCTTCCTAAATTGTTCTACTTAAAACTAGAAACATCATCAATATATACTATACAAAAATCGGACACCACTATAGGGATTAAATATATCACCATGAACCTTCCTGAAACTCCAGAAGGAGCATTTTTAATCCAAAAGGCATTACATTCCAACATTCAATGACCGAAGGGAACGAAATCTTGTATATCTATTCACTTAGGATGAATCTGGATCTGCCAATTAACCAATTCAATCAAATAATAAAAAATAATTTTTGCCTGATATAATGTTTTAATAAATTCCTTCTTATGGGTAATGGATACCTATCCATGTTAAGGCTGTAAATCAGGGTATAAATAATACTAATCGAGGGATCTCTTGCGAGTGCGTGGCAGGTCATTTTTATAACTAAAATCTCACAAGACCCACGGACTTCAGATTTACTAATAATTTTTAAATTCTAAATCCTGAATTTCTTTTTTACAATGGCGATTGAGTCAGGCTCAGTGAATAGGTTCCGTGGCTGGGTGGGGTGGTGGTGTTAGATTGGGTGAGCTTGGTTGTGTGTTCTATTTCAGAGAGGGTTCCGTTGGGTTGGGGCGGAGTTGTATGGTAATTATTCTTATTGCAAGTTGTTGGTTTAGGCGTCTCAAAATGCAAATGTTTTTGTTGTATGTGCGCTTATTCATTTGAATTTTGTTATTTCTTCTCTAAAAATTCCTATTTTATAACCAATCAACTTTGAATATCTTTATCGCTAGTTGCCTTTAATCCTTTATAGAATGAAATTTCTCAAAGTATTTAAGTCCTTCTTTAGGACTACTAAAGAATATATTTCCAATGTTTTTAATATGAATAGCTCTTAATAAATTTATAATTTTTTCGCCTAGTTTTTCAGTAAAAATCCTAACCTATCTCTACTCCTTTTACTTTGAATTATATGCAATCTTCTTTACCTGAAAGTGTAATTAGGTAATGAATGGTGTTCCAAGATTATCATAAATTTATCTGGGTGAAAGTAAAGAAAATGTTTTAAATTCAATCCATTATTAAAATGCGCTCAATTTTACCAAGAATGCAATAGATTATTAGCTTAGTCCAGTTTTCAGTTTTCTGACCAAATCGATGTGATTAAACAGATTTATACAATTTAAAATCTGCTCCTGTACAAATAAACTATACTCATTATTAAAACATGTGAAATGTATTTAATTTACAAAGTATTTCTAATTATTCCTTTTAAAAGAAGAAAGAGAATAAATGTGATTTCATGTCTTCATCTCATTTAGCTCATTATTCCGATCTGTTATGTTTATCATTCTGGTTCATCCCGAAGAAGAAACTAAAGTCAAATGTGAGTTCTAAATGTTTTAAATGTTGGCAGTCAATTGTATTGTGCTTGATGTTTAATTCTTGATCTTCAATGTTGAAAATTCTAAGTTCTTTATATCGATCTTCTAATGATATTTTGTGTTCTAATGTTTTATCTTATTTAATATAGTAAGTCAAATCATAAGTATTTAGTCTGAATTTTGAGGTGTGATTAATTTACTTCCTTGTACTTCTTCAAAACTGTAATAATTTTTTAAATATTGACTTTAAGGTTCAGTATCTGCAAGCTCTGTATACTCTAAAAGTGATTCTGATCTTTGTAACATATTTACAGAGTTTTTCTGAAGAAACTGGTGTTGAACCTGAGTCATCAATTTATTTTCACTTCGTTGTACGTCAGAATCGATTAATCAGAAATAATATACAATCAGAATTCGTATTGTAAATCACATCATTTTCTAAGTATTCAATGCAATTTTAGTTGAAAACTTGCAATAAAGTTTAAATGTGGTCCTTTCTACCACATTGTAAAAACAAGTTAAGCCTTAAAAATCTTATATCCTTTGATGGTTACTCTAGAATTTTTGATGTGTTACTTTTACTTGATGAAATTCTGCTTTACAGTTTAGACATAGTTTTTTAGTGTTTTTTATAGCTTGTGGGTTTAGAGCATTGACCAACTACATGTTGAGTTAGGTTATATATAGTCCAGATTGGTTTACAAAAACCCTAATTCTTGTTTAGGGTCTTTTTTAACTCAGATTTTAAAGTTTTTTTTGAAGTTTGTAAAATCTTGACAAATTGTGTAATCCTTCTTGGTAATTATAGCTATTATATTGGCCAGAAGTAATTTTAAATTGTTATGGAATTGGGTTACCATGTTGTTGTTGTTAATATAATTCCTAACTGCTTTCCTCCAAAAAATAGGGTAACCTATCGTAAGGAATTTTTCTTATCCATAAAAGCTTGATTTAGAATCTTGCTAACATTAATCGTGTAAGGAAAAGGGTTTTATATAATTGAAATTTGACCTAAGTGTTACATTTTAAATACTTAAAAGTCAGAGCAATTTATTCTTTTATATGTGATGGACTCGCCTATAAAATGTATATAAAGGTTCATATAAAGTTGCAACTGCCATCTGAATAGTTCACCAATTTCATCAAATAAAGGTTCTGATGCCCTCTGGTCATTTACTTGAACTGGCATTTAAAATATCTAATGAAGATCTTTGTCAGTGAGATGTAAATCCCACCATCCCTAATTGTCCCTGTAAATCCTCAAATGAGGATTCAAAGCAACTGCTTACAGATAAGGTGACTGGTTTATACAATTTGCAGCCATGGTCCATTGTTTGCAAAACTAAAGATTTATATTCAGATAATCCCATCAAATATCCATTCCAATAAGATAGCAATAATGAACGTTGGGATATGTAATGGAGGTTTATCGAATTAATCCTAAAGGTCTGGGCCGCTAGAGACTATGTCTTCTTATGTGGTTATATTATTTACAAATTGGAGCACTAATCAGTCAGGTTACTATCTCAGACCTAGAATTTTTTCTAAAAGAATTATATTTCTAGGAACATGTATAGAATCCTGAACATTTGGGAAGTAGGATCCCGAACTTATCCTCAAGGTGATCAAGCTGGGGTGTTTTAAAAGTTCCCTATAAATTGTGAATTTAATTTCCTTTGTAACTAGATCTTAGAAATACCTGATATGAAACATAATGTGACTTAACTAATTCTTTACCTTTAGATTGTCAAATTATGGGTTTAACTCTGAAGATTGTTCCTAAACTCTGTTTTAATTGTTTATCAAACAAATTAAACTAGCATTACTAAAATTATTTGCCCAATTATTTTTTAAATCGAACATTTTCTTAGTACGTTAATATGTGCACAGTAATCATCATTATCTTGATATAAAATTTAAATGGCTTAGGAGAAAACATCGATTATCCTATCATTTACATCCATCTGGTCTTTATCACGATTGTTATTGGTTAAGACTTTTATTTGAATTATTTTTAATTAAGAGAACCAGTGCCTAAAAATCTAATTCAGACTGAGTTTGAAATTGAATATTCAACATATTGCCTGTTTAGAATCTTCAAAATAGATTTTAATATTATTACTTTCATTAAATTCCTTTGTTTTGTTAGTTTTTTAAACCAAATCTTATTAAATCATCTTTAGTTAAGAACCAATTTTAGTTCTCTATTTTAATGCACTAACATTAATGAATGGCGTGTAGAGCTTGGTGACTCCGGTGAATGTGTTGTACAAATTTAGAGTTGTTTGATGTTAAAAATTGTCAACAGTATAAACTGCCTGAGGGACTGAATTACTATAATCAACTCCTTTCATTTTAAATAATGACTAGAGTGGGTATAATCTGATGTAAGAAACCTAGGTTTAACTAAGGTTTGAAATAATTGGTTTAGGTTCATTTCTTTAAGGTCTGCATAAAGTACTGAAAGGTAATTTTCGGCTATCAATCATCTATAAATCTCCCAAGAAGAGTGATCCGTAACCGAGAGACCTTGAACTCTATAAGATTAAAGTTACGTTCACCTATTCTTCAAAATGGTTCAATTTCCTGTAAATGACAATTGGTTAACAGGTTCCTGGTTCTGGGGAAGGAAAATCCTTCCAAAATCCATTCCTCTGTAAAGGGAATCCTCCATGGATGTTAGGTATAACGGTTGGTTTATGCCAAATCAGTTAAGAAACTAGTTTCACAAATTTGGTTGTAAAGATTTAATTAACAAAAGCTGAATTATACTTAAAATGGATTTAAGATAAAGCAATTGGAAAGATCCCTGCTCTTTATAAATAGAGTTTAACTTCTAAATTAACTTCTAGAATATTAAATCATTTAAAGAATTACAGGTCATATCTTGATAAACCAAAGAGAATTGGTCTTCACTTAAGCTTGTTTCAACAATCCTTAATAAAGATCTTGGAAATTTTAAAAAATTCTAGCATCTCTTACTGGCCAATTATACTTAGTGTTAAATCCTTTCTCGAGTTAAAGTTTTAACCTACTTGTATTAATCCTATACTGAAATATTAACTTTACTTTATGTTGCGAATGTTAGATAAAGAAAGTGATCCGTTCAAAATTGCTTAATTGGAAAATCCACGTTCTCAGTTAAATAACAAAAATATGTGTTCCATAAAGGAAATACTAATATAAACTTGTTCTTTATTAACTTTAGGAGATTCCCAATCAATCCTATACTTTACGAAAATCCTGCAAATATTAATATTTCTATTAATTATTTCTTTATTTCTGTGGAATCAGAACCATCCTGACTTAACATTACAAGACGACAGACAATAAAGGATCCATTGTATAAAATATAAAGAAATCTAAAAAGCTAAACCGATTATGCCCCTCCCGTAATACCCTTCACGCCCAAAAGATCCAACAAGGTCTACAACGGTCTTACAGTAATAGGACAAGTCATAATAGATATATATATATAAAATATAATATATATATAATAAGATATGAACTGTCCATAATTACCTGTATCGAAAGGCCCATTGGATCCTGTCTACTGTACGAGGCTTGCGGGTATTGCATGATCCATATATGAGGTGCGACTCGTCCCAGCCACATAATTTTATATCCAGTACCCAAGTCCGAGACTTAGTTAAAGAAATAAAGGAGTTCAAGCACCTATTCCAATCAATGTAATTTTATAATTAAGTAAAAACATTACACTTTTACATAGTCCGCTTTTCCCGCTAAAAACGAAGTTTCTCTCATCTAACTCATAAACGGAAGTTGAGATAACATCCTCGTAGTAATAAAAAAATGTAAACACTCTGCCATTAATATTTTGAATTTTAGTGGCTCAACTTTTGCTTATGGATCCACGAAAAAATTCAAATTTTATTTAAAAATCTACTTCTATATAAAGATTACTTAAACGAAATAAGTATCTTATCGATAGACATTCATAAAAGTAGGCTAGTACAGGTTCCTGGGATCGAAACCGAAACGAAAAGAATTATTTTTAAAGAACCGAAAACAGAACAGACTCAAAAAAATGTATGTCTTCGATTTTGGTTCCTGGTTCTACAAAACCTAAACCGAATCGAACTGAAAACCGCACCGGACGACCAACTGGAATCGAACTGAAACCTATTAATAAATATATAATTTTGATTTTTTGGATATATTATTGATAACATAAAACTAGAAATTTTTTATTTATATTAATGAGAATTAATTACTATTAACTAATAAAGATTAAAATGAGTAAAACTCAGGAATTGATTGAAGTTACACTCCAAGAGTTATTAATGAACAATGAATTTCATATTTATGAAAGGAAACTTAAATTTAACTTAAGTCCAAATTTAAAACATGCATATTTTTCCCTAATAAAGCCTTGTTTAATTATAACGTACAAAATTACTAACCAATAAAACTAAGTGTTATTTTATGAAAAAAAATATCGTGATAAGACTAAATGAAAATATAAAATGATCGTTTTAATAGAAAAAATAACAAATAAGTATAAATTTTTGAACAATTCCATAGATCAACACTTCTTTTTTTTTTTTTATAAGCACATATATTATAAAGAAATTAGAAAAAATTTCACAAAAAAAATGAAAATTAGAGTAACAAAGGTTTTTTTTTTAGGCAAAAATTAGAAACAAATTGATGTGAAATCGGGGTATGGGTATACACCATTAGAATAACATGATAAAAAAAAATTGTATATAATACTAGTTGTGCAAATTTTTTTGTAAGTAACGCATATAAATTTCCGTGAATTGTTCATTCATTTTATTTTTTTGATTATTTTAAGATTTCTAATTTGACATGAGTCAATTTCACATGATAGATTTTATATTTATACGTCATTGGATCATTTACATACAAAACAAAGACTGACCAACCTTATGATTATATTGTGTGTGATCCTTATCTTCTACATTGTATTATATTATTTAATTGTGCGGGTTTTGAGCGCCTATTCTTTACCCCATGCATATTGTGGCGGTGCTGAATCTCTATAAATACGTGGATGGTAATGTTTTAGCTTTCAATCACATAAATGCCTCATTTTAATCAAATGGAGTATTCAACCTAGAAACACTAGAAATCATGGAAAGGCGATGAAAGTATTGCTTAGTGTTGTGCCAATTTAGTATGCAGTCGGAAAAATACAATTCCCAAATGATCATTTCAATGTTATTTTCTGTTGGATAAGAAGGAAATAGTTAAGTGGATTCTAAAAGAGAATTGTTATTAATTGATAAAGACTTACTATCCTTATAAGTAAATTACTCATATATATGTAGATGTATTTATACAATTAAATATATCCTTTACTTAAGAATAAGATTTCCTTTAAGAATCATGATATGTTGGTTATGTGTTAATATTTTGCTCGTAGATAACTAAAATTGTTATATAATTTTCATCTAATCTTTAATTCCTAATATAGGGCTTTTCATAAATAGATGTAGAATTACATTTTCGACTCAACTTGTAATGTAAATTGTGTAGTATATAATCAATAAAAGTATAAACCACAAAATTACTTATATTCAAAGAAACGTTCCTGTGGCACTTTATATTATAATACAAAATTTATAACAATAAACATACCTATTAATTCAAATTGGGCTATAAGATATAATTAAATAAAATAATTTCAATTAAACAAGTTTTTAGGAATTAATTATGTAAATGAGACTAATTTCTGAAATATACACAAGTTATCTTAAATTCACTAATAATTGATTAAAAATAATTATTATAATTAATATTATATATAATATATGTAAATACCTGAGGAATATGTAGAATAGAGAGCAGTCGTTTGATGGATGACTTATGAATACAATATATTAATTATGAATAAATTATCTATTAATATGTAGTTAATAAATGAATGATGGATAAAGTTAGATTATAGAAAACCCTAAATATCCAAGCTTATATGGAATGGACATCTCGAGAGACGAAACATCAACTATGGGATCATCCACACACCTGCCAAATCCGGTAGGAGGCTCAAGACATAAATTGATCTCTTATTGAATATATATATATTTTAATATGAATGAATGATGGATAAATGTTAGATAGAGAAGCCCTAAAAGATCCAAGCTTATTTGGATGGAACTGAGAAATTCATTAATGGATAGATTCCATGCCATTGTGGAAGGCACTACAGATATGTATAATGATACTATCAACTTCCATCATGTCTCCACAAACGAAAGATAGATATTTTCTTGAAAATTGTTAAAAAATTCCTGACGGGTGTCCAAGGAACATTCAAGATGTGCAAGTAAAAGGTTAACCTAAAAGAAGCAAATTGTCAAATATTAAGAGCCATAATCACTTATTTTTCACTTAGTTTCTGATATTAGCTTGGTTTCATAAATTAATTTTTAAGCTTCACATTGGAATAAGTCATTTCATAATTTTTTTTAAATTAGAGATAAATTTGAAGGAAAATCATTTTGGTCAATAAATAAAAATTCTAAAAAAAAAAAAAAAAAAAAAATAAAAAAAAAAAAAAAAAAAAAAAAGGAAGTACCTGCCCTAAATTATATTTTTCCCTAAATGCGTGGGGAAAACAATATAGAACAGGGGCAAAAACCAGAAAGACGGCACTTTTTTTTCCTTTGGGCTTTCACATAAATAGCAAATTGTTCCATATATGAGTGAGTGATCCTCTTTTTGATTTTTTATTTATTGTTTAAATTTTATTTAAAAAAAAAAAAAAAAAAAAAAAGGAAGTACCTGCCTAAATTATATTTTTCCCTAAATGGTGGGAAAAATATAGACAGCAAACCAAGAAAGACGGCACTTTTTTTTCTTTGGCTTTCACATAAATAGCAAATGTTCATATATGAGTGAGGATCCTCTTTTGATTTTTTATTTATTGTAATTTATTTAGTTTGGACATTATTCTATAAACTATTCCATTTATATGTAACTTATTGCTTCCTCTTTCAGTAATGCATGCTATCCATATGCAGCATTCCCTTACAACCTGCAAAATTGGAAATGTAAACAGTTATTAGCGACAATTAATTATATATGATCGCTGTGGGCATAACGGCAGCATTTTTTAATTTTTATGCAAATTCATTTTGTTTTATTTTATCTTAGTACAGTCATATTATTTTATACGTCTCGGTGTTTTTCGAATTGATCGGATTATCTGAAAGTAGTGTATATTCGGTCGATTATGCTCCACACTAAATTTTTCGAATTCTTTTTTGAAAGAAACTAATCAAAATTATTCAGAATCAAATTAAATCAAATTATTACATTTAATTGGTTTATCTTTTTAGATCCTTAAGACTGAACTGAATTGAAAAATTTTCTGTTTTTTCGTCATTAACATAAAATATAATCGGTTATGAAAATGTCAAACCAAACCGTTTGTCCAGCTCTTCTTTCACAAAAAGCACTAACATTATACACTTCAAAACATTAAAAAAGAAAATGGAGAGGAAAAAATTAGCATAAATATTACTCACTGGGTATATTCAATTTTGATTTTGCCAGCAACAGGATTTGCAATTAGAGAGAAAGCTTCCTGGGACAGATCAATAGTTCCCTGGCAACCTGGCGGACAGTAATCAACTATTGTTACATCAACGCTGCCTCCCTTGCAAGGTGGAGGGCCATTGTTTGTGGCACCAGTACACCTGACTCTGTATTTCCTCCCGCAAGCTGCCCCGTTATTCCATATGGCGTCGCTCGCTGCGGCTATCATTACCCCCTTATTTGCATTTCCATAGCAATAGGAGGCTGTCACAGGAAGAGAAAATGTAACATTTATGTGATTAGAAAATAATTATGGAATCAATCGTTTCCAAATCAGTAAAATTATATATCTTTGATTCATTGTAAGGTAAAAAGGGTCAGAATAACATTATAGATATATAATAACAGTAGCCTAATAAAAACTCGCGGACAAAAGCATTCAAATTCGAAATTTCTCTCGTATGCATTTAGACACGTACGGACATAATGGTTATAAAAAGTGGCAGTCCCTTCTGCAGCATATGAAATTGTGGCGAGGCATCCTGCCATGCTTAGCATCAGCATTACTTGCATCCCTAATCCCATGATTTCTATGTTGAATGGTTTTCTAATTTTAATTTAATTTAATCAAGACTCAGTGTTTTAAGATGTAGTTGGTCTCCCCTTTTATGGAGTCAAGAATTACGTATACACATTGTATCAGTATATTAAAACAAGGCAGGTAAAATGAGCATGAGGTATTCTTTCTTATAAGCTACCTATTACTATAATTAATCAAAACTCATAAATGAAGTTTATTTGATATGTAAGCAAGTCAAATATAAAGTATTTTAGCATGTAAAAATTTTTAAATAACTCTATTTTAGCTTTTAAATATTAAATTGTAAAATTATTTTTTGGTTTTCAATACCTTGTATTTTTCAATGCATATTCTGAATATATATATTAGAAAATTTAGAGAATTTATTCTAATTAATCTTTTTTATTAATTTACTACGGATAGGGCTTCTGCCATTTAGGATATGTTCGGCAATTTTAATAGTTCTAGTAGATGTTATGTTATAGTAACTGTCAGCTGTTTTACTGGCTGTTAGCGATTAAATATTAATTGTTGTTTATATAACCATTAAAATAGATGTGTTCGATAAAAATAAGTATTTGATTAGCTGTTTAATATAAAAAGATAAAAAATGATAGGATCACAGAGAACAAGGCAAAGACAAATGATAGACATAGAAGTCATAAAAAATTTATACAACGCTAAACGGTAATAAGGATAACGTCTAGTGAAATACTACTTCAAACTCTAAACGTTAGGATCAATGTGACATTACCGAACACAATAATTAATTAAAACAGTATTTTAACCCAATCAAAACACTAAACACTATCCCAAAATGCTATTACCAAACAGAGCCTTAATTTGTTTAAATTTTAATACATATATACCATTTAATTTGTTTAAATTTTAATACACATATTAAAATCCAATGAAAAGATTAATATCAGACCGGCCAAACTCTGAGAATTGATAGTGAACTCAAATATGTTCACTGTCCTATATTTTAGGAAAAAGCAACTGTTCTTTACATATATTTATAAAAAAAAAAAAAGAAAAAACCTAAAATGAGTAAACATTTATGTTAACTTAATTTATACAATAATAAAACCTCGTCATTTTGGTAAAAAGTCTAAAGACTAAACTACCCATTGCATGATTTCTATATTTACATCTCCTTCAAGATGGTGTTCGGGAGAAATCTACCAACTCCATATTGGATAATTGAAAAGAAAAAGGAAAATGAAGAGATTTAGTAAACAAATCTGCAAGTTGAGGCTTGGATGAAACATGCTGAGGAACAATGAAACCTATAGTAAATTGATCTCTAATCACATGACAATCTATATCAATGTGTTTAGTTCTTTCGTGAAAACTAGATTGGTAATAATGCATATGGCCACCTGATTGTCACAGTTTAAGGGAATTGGTAGAGACACAGGATATAAAGCTCTTTTAGGATATAAGAGATCCACTTAAGTTCACAAACTGCTATTGCCATGCTACTATATTATCTGTTTATGCTACTATTTTTTTAGGTCGGACTGTGCTTAGAGAATGAAACAAAATTTGAGAAAAAATAAACTTGGCTCTAAATTATAGTCAAATTAACACATAATTTCAAAAACTAACTATGAAGTCCCTAAATTATGATTTTATTAATATTTTAGTTCTTCCTCTAAAATTAAATGATCAAAGTGTGACCGGAAATAATAAAGAAAAAATCAAAATATTAACAGAAATTATAAGTAATTAGGGATCTCATAATTAATTTAACTATAATGTAAAGACTAATTTCTCGTTCAATTGACAATTAAAAGAGATTATTTTGGACCGAAAATCAACTCGTTAATAAAATCATAAGTCAGGGAACTCATAGTTATTTTTAAAAATATAAATCTCTATGTACTAATTTGAATATAACTCAGGACCAACTTATTTATTTTTCCATAAAATTTTAGCCCAACTAGGCTTAAGCCCAACTCAAGTCAAATCAGTCTCATTGCAGAACAAATCGGGCTTGGACTTGAAATCGGGCTTGGACTTGAAAAAAGATACCCTCTATTTTTGTCAGGCTGATTCGGTTGGTCCGAACGGGTGCCCAAACCCATAAACAAGTCTACTTGCTTTATTTATCAAGGTATTATTTCTCTTTATTCTACTTTAATGTAGATTTATAATAAGCTCAAATTAAAAATCTTACACCATACAGGAAATAAGTATCCAGCCGATTGAAAAATATTTCTCCCGTAGAATTTTTTTTTTCCCCCAAATTTCACAAGAACTTTAATCACTGTGCCTTTAGATAACACATACATAGCATTAAAATTATTTTATAATAAATGTTAGGCAACCTATGTTATATATTTATTTTTCGTACATAAAAATATAATAATGATAAAATTATAAATTTATCCTTGTAATCTATGCTTTTTAGTTACTGCAATCCTTTTTTTTTTTTTTAAATAGTTTTTGCTCGGATATATATTTTTTCTATTCATATCTCTCTTGTTTGTTCCTTTTCATTTTTTGTTGTCTTCTATATCTTTATTTTCTTTAAAAAAATTTCAGATTATTCTTTTGAAACACCTTTTAATAAAATTTCAACAAAAATATCGAAAATTTAATAAAGAGATAGTTTAGTAAGAAATTACAATCAAATATTCTTATTAACATTAATAAAAAATAAAATCAAGCCTCGAAATTTTGTAGTTATTTTTATTGGAAGGATTATTTTAATATTAAAACCACAAATCCAAGCCTTCCTCCAATTTTCATGGGTTTTGCATCTTATTCCTATAACATGTGAAAAGTAATTGAGGATTAAATAACATTTTCCATGAGCATCAGCTCAAAAAAATATATATATATTGAAACAAACAGATCATCCTTTGATCTAGATTTTGTCACTTGTTCTTTCTGTTTTTTTCTCTCTTTCCTGCAACACCCCCTGCTATGAAAGGTTCAAAAAAAAAAAAAAAAATTAACTAAAAAATAAAATCAAGCCTCGAAAATTTTGTACGTTATTTTTTATCCTGGGAAGGATATTTTAATATTAAAAATCCACAAATCCAAAGCCTTCCTCCAATTTTCATGGTTTTGCATCTTATTCTTTAAACATGTGAAAAAGTAATTGAAGGATTAAATAAACAATTTTCCCGATGAGCATTCAGCTCAAAAAAAAATATTATATATATTTGAAACAAAAACAGATCATGGCCTTTTGATCTAGATTTTGTCACTTGTTCCTTTCTGTTTTTTTTCTCTCTTTCCCTGCAACACCCCCTTGCTATGAAAAGGTTCAGAAAAAAAAAAAAAAAAAAGGAAAAAAAAAAAAAAAAAAAGAAAATTGAGAGAATATATATATAATTTATAGATTTTTGAATGGAATTTCTTTTATTATACTATTAATAAATATTATAAAGATATATCAATAGTAAAAAAAAAAAAAATAGAGTGTGACTTTTTATTATTAAAGTAAAAATATATAGATAAACATATGTTCAGGAATATGGATTGAAAATATTGAAATTTATAGAGATAAATAAAAAAAAATAAAATGAAAGGTGGTAAAATTCATTAATTTGATTTATTTTAAAATTAATGTAAAAAACAATTAACTCGCTATTTCATTAAAATTCATGAATAAAAAATTTATTTTAATTAATTAAAAGTGGTATAAGTCTTCAGCTTATCATGTTATTAATACTATAATTAATCAATTATATTTAACATAATTTAATTTACCATAATTTAATTTAATTAAAAAAATTTTAAATTTTTTTAATATAAAATTTAATAACCTGTCCATATCATTTTTAAAATTTATAAATTATGAAATTTATTTATATGATTTTAAAAAGTAAATTTATAAATTATGAAATTTATTTATATGATTAAAAGTTATATAAATTGTTATTTAACACGCTATTAATTCTCGCACGTTATATTAATCAATTACATTTAAGATGATTTAATTCAATCATAAATTAATTTATTTTCAAATAAATATAAAAACAAACAATTAAGTCAGACATGTTATTAATTTGGAATCCTACTTAGCAATACCAAGAAAAATTTTGTCTGCTTTATATATATATATATATATTGATTTGATAATTTACAGCTGCAAAACCATGTCAAATAATATTTAAAAAAGAAAACAAATAAAAGGTTCGAGAAAGAACTACTAACCCCATTAGTGGAATAGTTGAAATGTAAAAAATTTTGAACCTTTAAGAAAAAAATGAATAATTTATTTAGAAGCAGGGACCAATATACATTTATCCAAAATACAGAAGAATATAGTGATTCAACTTATAGATATAGTATTCCTAAAAAAATTAAAGTGTTTATTGAGAGTAAACAATTTAAAATTGAAAAAAAAAAAGTGCATTACTACACCATTTAAAAAAAAACACATTAATACATTAAATAATCAAATCAAACCAAACCAAAAACACTAATTCAAAATAAATCCAAACCAAATCAATACATTAATATATTAAATAATCAAATCAAATAATGCCAAGTGGAAGTCTAATTGGAGGAATATACCACATATCAAATTAAATGATCAAGTGGATACGCTATATGTTAACTTTCTAAGGAAACAATGCTTGCTTTATATATATATATGCATAAGTAGGATAAGGTGTTAACTTTCTCTAAGGAAACAATGCTTGCTTTATATATATAAAAATATATATAATATAATTATATATATATATATATATATATTAATATATATAGATATTATTGTTTGAAATAAATTTATAACGTTTTTTTTCCTAAATTATATATTGGTTTGAATAAATTTATAACGTTTTTTTCCTAAATTACACGTTCAAGCATGTGCAAGTAGAAGCACCACGGATCAGATCAGACAAATTACCAATTAAGGGCTTCTATTATCATGAAAATAACAATTAGTTACACTTGATTAATTCATAAAATTTGATAATTTCATTCTATATGGAACAATTTCCTTCTCTAATAATAAAAAATAATTGATAATTTGCAAAAAGATAATTATTTCTTGCGTTATATAATATGAATTTTAATCTATGTAGCACGAGGATATGAAAACCCGAAGCCAGGTATGAAAAATGAATTTAAATTCCAATTTACATGGCGGAAATTGTCTTTTATTAAAAAATATTTTTCGAAACATAAATGCAACCGGGTGATTCAATGAAAATGGTAAGAATTAATAATTTGCAAACGTAATTATTTGTCATTATACATTGTTTATATAAAAATACCTCATCACTTTCCTTCCTTATATTAATTTACTTTTATTGTAATTATATTTACTCGAACTGGATTTTATTTTCGTATTACTAACTTGTATATTGAGCGAAAGTAAAAAAAATGAAGGAAAAATAAATAAAAAATTTTGAACTTTTATTAACTCAAGGTTTAAAAATTTTTAAACTTTATTTGACTTCTTAACTTTGAAACTTTTTTAAAAATTATTGGCAAAAAAATCAAAATAAATAAAAAAATTTTCAGTATAAAAAATTTGAAATTTCAAAGTCATAATATCTAGTAATTAAAAGAGTTTTTATTATTGGGCACTTATATTGAAAACAAAGAGAAATATCATGATAAGAAAACGACAATTCAGTGGCTGATGGGAGAGATATGTGTCCATGTATGGAAACTGAATTATGGATAAACTGAAAAGAAGAGAAGATATTTAGGATTTGAAAGTAGGTTTTCTCGGTTGAAAGGGATTTTTTGACGAAAGCACCTGGTTTTAAAATTCTGTGTGCCATTATCATATCAACTGTGCTTTCTTTAAAATATTAGACCATAATTTCAGACAAATTTTAAAATTGTTTTTGTAAAATATCAAATAATTTCCGTTAGGTATGGAGTTTATATAATAAAATAACAATTATTTTAATTGTCCATTCATATATTTTGCGTATAAATTAATTAGAGCTTTGTTAAAATGGCACAAATTGTGCCTGACACGATCTATAAACATTTACAATTATACTTTTAGTGTAACATTGGTAATATCTAAATTGCTAAAAAGTTTTATAATGGTGTTACAGTCTTTTCATTTATATCGGGTCTTGCACAAGTTAATTAATAATTTTGTTCATAAAAAATTTTATTCATATGTGAAATTGAGAATTAAATTTTTTTCTAATTATTTTATATAAAATAAACTGTGATGTATTAATTTTAATTTGCTGATATGATCTCGTAAAATTATAAAATGTATATAGGTGAATATAAAATATATGAGTAGTTTTTACTTTAAAAACCTTTAGATTCAATTTTATTATATATATTGGTATTAACTATAGATATCTCTAGTCCATTGAACTATGATTAAATCATGTTTGCTCTGAATCAGTCTACTAAAAGGTAAAAGCTTACAGCGAATATTTGATCTATAAGAATCGAACTCTCGGTTCCATTTAAGGGAGAAAATGTGAACCACTCATTAATCTTATTATATACTCATTTCAATTTTTTGATAACCTTATTATATACTCAAATTATCGATGTTTAAGGTTTTTCTTATTCTATTTTAAGTGTTATTAAGACTTAATAAAAAATTTATTGCAATACTTTTTATCGTTATTTATTGCAACGCATCGATATTAAAGTAAAATGTAAAAATTTGAGAAGGTAAAAAGAGATTGAGGTAATTTAAAATGAAATTTTATAAAATTAAAATAAATTAATATTTTTTTTGTAAATATGAAAAGCTTAGAGTTGAGCTTGAGGGAGGGAATAAGTTGATAATGTTTTTTTTTTTTTTTTTTTTTTTTTTTTTTTTTTTTTTTGCAACGCATCGATATTAAAGTAAAATGTAAAATTTGAGAAAGGTAAAGGTAATAAGAGATTGAGGGTAATCTTAAAATGGAAATTTATAAAAATTAAAAATAAATTAATATTTTTTTTTGTAAATATGAAAAAAGCCTTAGAGTTGAGCTTGAGGGAGGGAATGAAGTGATAAATGTTTTTTTTTTTTTTTTTTTTTTTTTTTTTTTTTTTTTTTTTTTTTTTTTTTTTTTTTTTTTTTTGAAGGTAAGTTGATAATGTTTGGTATTATTTAATTGTTTAGTTGAATTAAATAATATCATTTTGTTATCACATTGACTTAAATATTTACCAATTACTAGTAATTTATGGATTGATTCTATTTAAAAAATTAATTTTGCAGGTGATCGTTTCAAAATTGGTGAAAAAATATTTATGACCGTCAATTGCGACCGTGTGTTTGTGTAATTGCGACCATACTACTGTCGTAATTGAAAATTGTCAATTATATAACTAAATGCGGTCGCTAATCTGGTCTCAAATGCCAATTGTCTATTATATATAACTTTTGCAACCATTGTGGCCACGATTTTCATTAATGAAAATAAAAAATTATTTTAATTTATAATTATTTTTTGGTAATAGAATTTTGATTGAAATAGGAAGTCACTAAAATCAATTAAATTAAAGATTTATATATTATAGATTATAGATAATATAATATATATTTTAAAAAATTTATTTTAAAATGTTAGTGGAGTATGTATATATACATATATATGGTCATTTATAGTCTATCTATAATATATAATCTCTCTATGGTCATTTATAGTCCTAACTTTATAATATACTTAATATGGTCATTTATAGTCTATCTATAATATATAATCTCTCACCTAAGTATTTGATCTTGAGAATTTTTCTCTTGCAGGTATATTACGTGATTTTAGTGTAATAAGCAATTTTTGCTTTTTTTTTTTTCCTTTTGTTAAGGAAAATAAACAAACTTTGGTAAGAAATCAAATCAAAAATCAGTACAAACAAGTATTGGCTAAGCACTTGCAAAAACAAGACAATCTTTAATAACAAGACCAAAATAAGATAAATCATCTTGCACCTTATTAATGGCTCGAACAACAGCGTGAGAGTCTAATTTGAAGATAGCACGAGCGATACAAAAGTCTAATTTCGCTTTTCTTTAATCTCTCTGTCATTATAGTTGTCATGCAAGTTCATTGAAATGTCTTTCTGGAAGAAAATGATTGTCCAGCATTGATGTGCTTCTAGCAATTTGATGTTTTTTCTTACACAGTTTATTTGCTTGCTTACTGTTATTTTTGTTTTTGGTTGTGCTTTTCCTTTTTTCTGCTTTGGGTTCAATATTCTTGGGTTCTTTCAGTTAAAAAGTAACCTCATTGTCTGATTTGAATGAATATCTAATAATTAGGTATTGATAATAACATATAAAATCTATAGTAGCTCATATAATCTGTTTTGATTTTTCTAATCATCAAGAAATGATTTTCCTCGTGGCTATTTATTTATTCGTTATCGAGGCTTCTTACTTCCATTTTCTGGTTCATTTATATATTTAATTCTTACATTTTCTGGTTCCCATTTATATAATTAATTCTAAATTTCTTCGTGAAATATATTTGTATATCCTGTTTCATGTAGATCATTCTTTTTTTTTTTTTTTTTTGCCATTATGCGGTCAGGAATGGTAAGACCGCCTCCATTTTTTTTTTTTTTTTTTTGCTGCGTGCAGGATGGTAGACTCAAAATTGAGCCAATGGTTGAATATATTAGCTTGTTTTTTGCTATTGTTTTTCCAAGATAGAAGGCCTTTTTGTGGGAGTTACTTATGTTAAGGACGCGGTGGCTTAAGGAGCTGGTAACTGTACTTTAATCTGATTAAATTAGATATTATTAATATACTCATTTAAAAAAAAAAAAAAAAAAATTTAAAGTTGTGAATTCTGAAATTTGATATTCTTGCAGTTTGTTTGGATGGAAGCCCTCCAGCTTACCATTTAGATAAGGGGTTTGGTACAGGCATAAATAATTGGTTGGTTCACTTTGAGGTGTGTTTTCTTTTAATGAGGATTATTTCAATACTAAATGCTTTAAGCAAGCAAAAGAGAGAAAAACATAAATTTCTGATTGAAATAAAAAACCTATCTTGTTCTATTTTTCCTGAAAAGAAGTTTCTTGGATCCTACTTTGTGGATGCTTACAGGAGCCAATAAGCTTTTGGATGAAAGAACCAAAAACATTTGATTTCATGAATTAAATGACATATTAGAAGAATGAAGATCATTAATTTATTTACAGAAAGCTTTATTAGATCATGTATGTTGGAAACTGTATGATTCTGCATCCTATCTTATTATGGTATCATTTTGCCGTCATGGTTTTAACTTTTAAGGGAGGAGGATGGTGCAACAATCTGACAACCTGCCTTTCCCGCAAAAATACTCGTTTAGGTTCATCTGAGCAAATGGCAACACAACTTGCTTTCTCTGGGATTATGAACAACAAGATACAATTTAATCCAGGTAGTACTGGGTATTTCATTGTTAAACACTGTTATTGAATTTTGATTGTTATACCTTTGCTTAAATTTTGCTTCTTTTTTTAATTGCTTTCTCTGGGATTATGAACAACAAGATACAATTTAATCCAGGTAGTACTGGGTATTTCATTGTTAAACACTGTTATTGAATTTTGATTGTTATACCTTTGCTTAAATTTTGCTTCTTTTTTTAAAATATAATGATTGCAATTTTATCTGAACTTGTTAGATTTCTACAACTGGAATAGAGTTAAGATCAGATACTATGATGGCTCATCATTCACTGGTGACGTGCAAGAAGTTAATCCTGTAAGTTAACAAACTTTAGAAGGAACCTGCAGCTTAAAATGCCAGAAATTTTTTGTTTTAATCAGATAGTAATTTGACCAGGCTACTAACCTTCACTTCAGAGGAGCAAGGATTTGGCTTGCTGTCATTGAAGATCTATTAGCTAAAGGAATGAAAAATGCTAAAAATGTAAGATTCACTCAAAGATTTTTCCACTTGCATCTCTTTCAAATTGTTAGGATACCGGCAATAAAATTACGAGAATAAATACGGCAGCGGAAAAATAGAAATGGGACACACAGAAATTTACGTGGTTCACCCTCACAATTCAGCACAGAAAATAATATACGTGGTGTATCACCCTCAACATATATTAAGCGGGCTACGTCCACGGGACCAACTCCGAATTATTTCTTCAGCGTATATTTAAAAATTAAGGGCCTAGCGATTTTACAAAGAGAAAGTAATTACAAAAAATAGGTGATATTCACTCTTGTTTCCCAAAAAACACGCCTAATAATGTTCAGCTATTTATCTAAACCCGTAGGGTCTCTTTAACCCACACATATATATACAATTACTCTAAAGAAGTTAACTCTCATATGCTTTCCTCATACTCCTGCGTTGTGGTCTATGTCGTGAAATGCTATCCTGCCTGCCGTGCCTAATATACTCACAAATATGATGAGAGTCCAGAGTCTGAGAAATAAATAGAGACATACAACTCCAGCGGACTCATTACATTATTTTCAGACTGGCATGCCAACACCATTCATATGGTTGGTCTGCCAATACCTTATGATTTTTCTTATTTTCATAATTGTGTGCGGTCCATCCTTGCGGAAGTGGGGGCACACCCCACCACCAACAAAAGTCTCCCCCTACACGCTCAAGTGGGGACGTCAGCCAATTCTCCATTCATCCCTGCAGCTAATCGACAATATTCAAATGGTCTTTTTGAAAGAGTCTTCGTTAACCATTATCTGAACCGCATTTTCATCTGTAGGAATCTTCTCAAGCTGTAACTGCTTCATTCCAGTACATCCCTGATTCCAATGATATCTAACATCAATGTGTTTTGATCTTGAATGAAAAGGAGGAATTCTGGTCCCAAGATGAATTCGCACTCTGGCTATCGCAGAATATCCAAATACGTTCTGATGAAATTCGCAGTTCACCTTCAAAGAAACTTCTTCATCCACAACAACTCTTGCATTGCTTCTGTTTAGTTGCTTTATTGAATTCTGCTTCAGTTGTTGATAGAGCAACGGCCACTTCTTGTTAATTCTTGACTTTTCCAAGGTGAATTGCGCTTTGACTGTCACAAAATATCTGATATCATTCTTGATGAATTTCGAGTTCATTCAAGAATTTCTTCATCCATAGCAACTGCTTGCACGCTTCAGTAATCTTGACTGCCACGACACGGCTCCCCCTACAAATGTGATTGGATATCTTGAAAATCCATTTCACTGTAGTCCAATGTTCCTTTCCCGGATTTGAAAGAAACCGACTAACAACACCAACAGCATGAGTAATGTCCAGTCTTGTGCATACTATGGCGTACATTAAGCTGCCAATGGTGGATGCATAAGGAATCTTCTTCAGTTCTTCTTTTTCTTTCTCACTTGAAGGACATTGACTGAGACTTAATTTGAAATGTCCTGCAAGTGGGGTACGAACTGGTTTCGCATTGCTCATGTTGAATCTGCTGAGAATTTTCTCTATGTACTTCTCTTGAGACAGCCACAACTTTCTCTTTTTCCAGTCTCTGGAGATCTTCTAAGACTTGCTCTTCTTCTTCTTCTTGTTCTGATTCTACCAAGAATCTGCTTGCTGGGTCCCAGTCTTTCACTAGCAAAAGACTATCTTAAGCTGTTTCTTCAAGCTAGTTAATTTAACTGACAGAATTTTTGACCAGATTAATCAAATGACACTACATAGAGCAGAGGAAAAATGTAGTCATCACTCAGAGAATTTCTATTACGAAGAACAATTGATCCTGAAGTAGTCTTTTATGTAACCTAGCTCCCCCATAAACAGATTTCAAACTTCTGAGCTAGATACCACTGTCTTTGGTGCCTAGACCTTCAAGCCGTACAGGGCCTCTTCGTTCAGAATTAACAAAACACAACTCTTCTTTCCCCTTAGGCTCTTCTTCAGTTTACAGACATAATCTTCTTTCCCCTTTTTTATGAAACCCTCTGGCTGCTCCATGTATATTTCTTCTTCCAAATCTCCATGTAGGAAGGCAGACTTTACATCCATTTGCTCGATTTCCAGATCAAAACTGGCGGCCATTCCGAGCACTGTCCGAATGGATGTCATTTTCACAACTGGTGAGAAGATCTCATCAAAATCTATACCCTTTCTTTGATTAAATCCTTTCACAACCAGTCTAGCTTTGAATCGTGGTTGGGAGCTGTGTTCTTCCTGCTTGATCCTGAACACCCACTTCACCACACACTTGTCTCAAAACTTTCGTTGGCCTTGGGCAAACACTTTACCAGCTCAAATGTTTTATTTTCATGCAAGGATTTCATTGTCTTCTTGCATGGCTTCAAAACCAGTTATCCATTTGTGTATCCACTTTCCCAGATTGCATTTCTCAAAGCATTCAGGTTCTCTCCTCCCCGTCAGTTCATCAAATACCATACTCAATTTATCGATGAATATCTAGTAGATGATGTCTGATATAGTACTACGACTATCTTAAGGTTTGAGTAACTACCTCTCCATTCTGGTGAACTGGTGGCTTGAACCGCTCATTAGACACCGAGCATCAAACATCTGTCTTTTCTCGGGGATATACACATTCCTGATGAGGACTCTGGATTTTCTAAGAACTCTGCGCTCTTGTTCTTGTGGAGAACATTTCTTACATCTGGCCAACTTGTCTTTGTTCTGGTGCCTGGAGGAAACTATTTTACCATTCTGATTGAATCATCAATTTGCAGTACTCTTTCGGCAGCTGTTGCCTGAGGTCTATTTCAACAATCTTCAATAGTGCGGTGATTTTTCAACAAATATACAGCATCAATACTACTTCTTATCATCTTTTCTAGGATTGGATCAAAAATTCTAAATAGCCAAATTGATCGTTACCATAGACCAAATGAATACACATTGTCGGAGTGCTAACAGTCAAGCTTGACCTTCTTCATCCTTAGGAATTGCACGAAGCTTTTGCAACCAAACAACCCGCAAAGATCATAGGAAACATCCTTTCCTGACCATACTCGTTTGGCAGTATGCAAATCATACTGAAAGAGGAACAAGCAGTGTGGAACGACTTTTTATTGAGTAATGGAACTGCTGTAATTAAGAGCTCACCCACAAAATCTTTTTAGGACCAAAACTTTTGCATGTTGAGATAAAACGATCTGACTCTCTCCATCAAAGTATTCTGGTTCATCCTCTCAGCTCAAACATTCAATTGCGCGTCTTGGGAGGTGTTGTTGATGTCGAAAATACCCATGCTCTTTAGCAGAAAGCATGCAAATGGCCCCGTGTCTCATTCTCACCATTATTTGTAATCTGAATGCAACCTAGCTTATTCTGTCTGTCTGTCGCTCAACCAAGTTTAGAAATGTTTAAAGACATTCTAAAACTTGATCTTTAGACTTCAAAAGTGTAATACCCAGGTCTTCCTTAGAATGGTCAAAATCCGATAAATGGTTACGAAAGTATCGAGTTTCCGCCAATAGAGCAATCAGTCAATGCGATCCACAATAGATCCTGAATGTATCTATTCTAACACCATTCTTTCATTCTGGGAAGGCTGAGAATATCTGAATGGCTACTCTATGTCTGCTTTACCTGCCCATAACGGAAAATTCAGAACATTTAATCTTCAAATGGACTTATCCAATCCAGATAGCACTTTATTTTTTCTACTCCAGAGTTTGTCTTCCTTTTCTCACTCATTGTGGCCTAGTCGTTTATGCCACAATTCAACTATAACGTCATCCTCCGCTTACATTTAAAGTTATCTCGGGAGAGCTTTGCATGCATTCACGTACAAACTTGGATCTTTCTTTTCCATGGGCTACCACCCACTGTGAACCTTTTGTGTTGAGTTTACCATGAGCTATTATCTGAAGGTGGCTACAGGAAATTTCAAGCATCAAGTCTGCCAACCGAGATTAAATTAAGAAATGCACATATGTCTCGGTACATGCACGCGGCATCTTTTAAAATAATCTCGAAACCATTTTTTCTTCTCCAGGCAAATATCTCCCTTTACCGACGACTGTTCAACAGATTTGCCGTAACTCGCTATTCTTGACCACACCCGATGTCTGGTGATTGTAAGATGAAAAATTTTTCTCTCCGAGACTGTTGCATTGAAGTTGTAGCCCACTATCAATTCCCAAACTAGATGCATCTGGGTTGCAAGATTGATAGTGTCTTCTGTATGAAACAGTTGGATCTCAAGCAAATGACAACTAGCATTCACATCACTGCTTTTCATTCTATTCTTCTGACCTTGCCTTGATCTTTCTCCTTGAATCACTTATTTGAACTTTCCGGCCAATACCTTTTAATGTTGCCCCTTCTTCCCACAATGATGAGCACACAATATTTGGCCAGATTTAAATTTTGATTTACCCCTGCTCTTTATCTCTGTTAGTTTAACTTCTAGATTGTGCTCCTCCCTCTAGACTGGTTATTTACTTTTTAGCATCTGCTAAAAGCCATGTCATGACTGAGATTGAAGAAGGAATTTTGTGACTTGCTCTTCATTTCTTCATTCAGACAGGCATTTTTAACAAACTTCCCAAGCTGACTCCACTATGTGGTGTAGAGGTTTTATTTGATTATCTTCAAAGTCTTCCAAGACTCTGGTAAAGGAGGCAAGCACCATAAGGCCGAGGAATTTTATCATCAAAGTTTTAATATTGCCATATTTGACAGTGAAGTGGAATAGTCACTTGCATTTCACTCAAGTGATCTGCTACAAGAAGTACGCTTCTTGGTATTTGGAAATTCATCAGCTTCGTCAAATTAAAATTAATTGGATTGTTGCCGGATTTTTGAGCATATTAATCTTGCAAGCATATATGTCCATAAGTTTCTGGCGTGAGTCTCGTTTAACAAAGACATAAGAATGTGGTGTGTATACATATCATCATCCGTACAAATATGAATGCGAATATAACACAAACTGTTCATGCCGAAAGACGCCATTCTTTACAATGCAAGTCTTTGTCTAATCCAGGTTGCTTGAACCAACACGGGGCAAAATGCATTTTGGTTACCATAAGTACGAGAATACTTCTCATTTTATTTTCTCCATATATGGTTATTTGCCGCCATTTAGACTGATCATTTTGCTATTTCTAGCTCATGACTTTTGAGTGAATAGTAACGCGTATTAATATAATAGTAATAGTACTACAAGAAATACGTAACCTGTATACGGAAATAGTTACTATACAGTTGTATAATAGTACCTGTAACGTGAATAGCTACTATACGTAATAGTGCTGAAGGCTTAACGGCTCAGCAACAGTAAACGCCAATAGTAACTTATTCACCAATAGTAACTATTCACCATCAACCACGAGTTACTATTTTACTATTCACCACTAAGTCGATTCTGCAACGTCTTTCCGAGCAGACTGCACCAATGGACTCGTCGTAATTTTCTCGTCTTCGTGGTATATTTATTTTCAAAATATATCCGCGGATCTGGTACCGCTATCTGACCGGCTGAATCAGCTGAAACCTTCGGCTCTGATACCACTTGTTAGGATACCGACAATAAAATTACGAGAATAAATATGGCAGCGGAAAAATAGAAATGGGACACACAGAAATTTACGTGGTTCACCCTCATTGCTTTCTCTGGGATTATGAACAACAAGACACAATTTAATCCAGGTATTACTGGGTATTTCATTGTTAAACACCGTTATTGAATTTTGATTGTTATACCTTTGCTTAAATTTTGCTTCTTTTTTTAAAATATATTGATTGCAATTTTATCTGAACTTGTTAGATTTCTACAACTGGAATAGAGTTAAGATCAGATACTGTGATGGCTCATCCTTTACTGGTGACGTGCAAGAAGTTAATCCTGTAAGTTAACAAACTTTAGAAGGAACCTGCAGCTTAAAATGCCAAAATTTTTTTGTTTTAATCAGATAGTAATTTGACCAGGCTACTAACCTTCACTTCAGAGGAGCAAGGATTTGGCTTGCTGTCATTGACGATCTATTAGCTAAAGGAATGAAAAATGCTACGAATGTAAGATTCATTCAAAGATTTTTCCACTTGCATCTCTTTCAAATACCCTTCTCTATTAACTTGTTACAATATGTCGCTGTAGGCTCTACTTTCCGGTTGCTCAGCTGGTGGATTGGCTTCCATTTTGCATTGTGATAGCTTCCAAGGTCTCTTACCTACGGGTACTAAAGTAAAATGCCTTTCAGACGCTGGTTATTTTATCAATGTGTAAGTTCATTGATGGACCTTATACCTTGATCGATGCTATATCCATAACTATGGATATCCTTGTAAATCTTTTTGAAATCTAATATCTGAGTATTTTATAACAGGAAGGACATTTCTGGAGCACCACATATACAAAACTACTTCAATGAAGTGGTTTCATTGCATGTATGTTTTCTGTCTTTACGTTGTTTCAAAACAACGTAGTATCGGTCAAAAGAGTTCAATGCCAGGGTAAATTCTGTTGGAATGGAGAGGGGTTTGATTCATAGTTTTCTAATCTTTTTCCACAGGGATCAGCAAAAAATTTGCCTCTCTTCTGTACATCAAGAATGAATCCAGAATTGGTATTTTTTTTTTCTTTTTAGTTTTTATGTTGCTTTCACTTGTCAACGTTTCTTTTATAGTGTTGCTGATAGAATGATGCTTCTCAATGATATATAGTGTTTTTTCCCACAAAATGTGGTGCAGCAAATACGAACACCCCTTTTTATTCTAAATTCACCATACGATTCATGGCAGGTTAGCACATTGCTATTTCTCTGTAAAGAAATGGATTGGTACTTCTGATTTTTTTCATATTATCAAATAATTATTTCATCAAGGTATTGTTTTCCCTGAAAATTTACAGTTAGTCTTTCTTCAAGGCAAAATTTCTGCTGTTTATCCGAATACAGAGCCATTCTGATTGATTACAATTGTATGAATGAAATCCTTTTATCTTACAAAGTAAAAAATAGGGACATTAATTATAGTTTTTTGTATTATTTCCTTTACCAATGGGAGTTATAATGATGTACTTCTCCTTTAGATAAAGAACATTCTTCAAGGCAAGTCTTTCTGCCTGTTTATCGCACAATCACATGTATGGCGTGAGAGCGTTGATTACAATTGAGATACTCGAATTTATCCTTTTTATCCGAATACAGAGCCATTCTGATTGATTACAATTGTATGAATGAAATCCTTTTATCTTACAAAGTAAAAAATAGGGACATTAATTATAGTTTTTTGTATTATTTCCTTTACCAATGGGAGTTATAATGATGTACTTCTCCTTTAGATAAAGAACATTCTGGCATCTGGGGTTGCTGATCCTCATGGCACTTGGAAAAGCTGCAAGCTTGACATAAGCAACTGTACCCTTCTTCAACTCAAAACCATAAAAGGTAAATAGAAGTAAACCTTAATGGAACAGCTAGAATAGCCGTATAGGATTAGTTCTGGGAATAGATATATTCAGCCTTTGTATTTGAATTGTATAGTCCTTATCTCATATAACAACCTGATGATAAGGTTGGTTATACTGATGTATATTTAAAGAACACAAGAATGAATAAAACAACAATTCTGTTTTCTCCCTTTTATGGTATCAAAGCCATAAAACCTTTCGGTTTTCTTTACTCTGTTTCTGCTTCGTTTTCATTTTTCCTTTTTCTTCCCTTTTCATATTATGATGTCTTTATCTTCTAATATATCGAATGTCACTCATTCCTCATGGAAGAATCTGGTTTCCTTTAATGCCTCTCAGTTTCCGAAGAATCTGGTTTCCTTTAATGCCTCTCAGTTTCCTTTGAAACTTACGCAACAAAATTACCCAACATGGCGTGCTCAAATTGTCCCTGTTCTTCGTGGACATAACTTAATGGGATATGTTGACAGAACTCTCCCATGTCCTTCTATAGTTCTTCAGCAAGAAGGGAAAGATGTTGCAAATCCAGATTATGAATACTGGATGTGTCAAGATCAACTGGAGTTGGCTGCAATCATTGCTTCTACAAGTTTCTCAGCAATGCATATTGTCTCTTTTGCTCTAACCTCGGCTGATGCCTGGGATAAAATTCAGACTACTTGTGCAAATCGTTCTGCAACACGCATTCTTTCTCTTCGTGAAAAGCTTGCTAATTACAAGAGAGAATCTACATCTATAGCCGAGTATTTGCAGAATGTTAAACTCATTTCAGAGGATTTAGCTCTTTCTAAAAGCCCTGTCTCTGATGTGGATTTGGTAATTTATGTCTTGAATGGTGTGGGAACTGAATTTCGTGATATAGCTGCAGCTGTACGTGCGAGGGATTCTATTATTTCTTTTGAAGAGCTCCAAGATAAACTTCAGGCACATGAGCGTGCGAGGGATTCTATTATTTCTTTTGAAGAGCTCCAAGATAAACTTCAGGCACATGAGCTATATTTGAAGAGGGTTGATTCCTCATATAATCCCATGCCCATTACTGCTAACAACGTGAGGAAAGGATCACTTCACAGGCAGAATATTCGGTTTGATGGACAACGTGTGTCCACTGAAAATTCAAATTCTTCGGGCTACCGGTTTCTTCCCGATCAGACCTCTCGATTTCAGTCGGCGCGAAAGACATCTGGTGGTTCGAAAGTTTTTTGTCAGATATGTGAGAGGCCCGATCATAGTGCCAAACAGTGCTTTCGTGCTAAGGAATTCTTTAAAAATAATTTTCCACAGCCATCGAGAGCTAATCATATTGTTGCTACTGAATCTTCAAGCTGGATCTTGGATACGGGCGCCTCTCATCATATCACTAATGATCTACAAAATCTGTCCTTACATGCGCCGTACGAAGGCCTAGATGAGTTGCATCTTACTGATGGTACAGGCTTGCGAATTACTCATGTTGGCTCTCAAATTCTTTCATTTCCAATGAAATCTTGTTCGTTAAATAATGTTTTGTATGTTCCTCGTTCGAAAGAAAATCTAATTTCTGTTTCTAAGTTTTGTTTTGCAAATAAGGTTTCCATTGAGTTTTTCTTTGATTGTTTTGTTGTCAAGGACCTATTCACGGGGGAGATAGTCACAAAGGGGCAAATTAAGAACTCTCTCTATCGTCTTTGTTCGCTTTCCAAAGGTCGGTCAGCGTCTTCTGTTGCTGCAAATATTTGTGTTCATGATCCTTCGTCCATCTGGCATCAGCGTTTAGGTCATCCTTCTGCTAAAGTATGTCGTTATGTTTTATCTAAATTTCAGTTGTCTGAGTCATTTGCTGCAACTTTTGATTGTAATTCATGTCGTTGTAATAAGAGTCACAGACTCGCGTTTGGTATTTCGTCTCTTTCTAGTTCTCGACCTTTAGAGTTATTGTATTCCGATTTATAGGGGCCTGCTCCTATTCAATCGATTGATGGGGGGCCTGCTCCTATTCAATCGATTGATGGTTTCAAATATTATTTAATATTTGTCGATCACTATACTAAATACATTTGGTTTTATCCTATTAAGGCTAAATCTGATGTTGCTTCTATATTTCTAGTTTTTCAAAAATTGGTCGAAAATATGTTTCGGACTAAAATTGTATCTGTTTATACAGATGGGGGAGGGGAGTTTGTTGCTTTGCAGCCAATTTTTAGAAATAATGGGATTAATCATCTTCAAACACCACCTCACACTCCCCAGCATAATGGGACTGCTGAGCGACGTCATCGACATTTAGTTGAAACTGGTCTCAGTCTTCTTCAGTCTACCTCATTGCCCTCTAAATTCTGGTCCTATGCTTTTCAAGCAGCAGCTTATCTCATTAATCGTTTACCCACACCAATTCTTAATATGTCGTCTCCATTTTTTAGGTTGTTTCAAAAAGTTGTTTCAAAAA
This sequence comes from Jatropha curcas, assembly GCF_014843425.1. Next base: position 48,184 of record NW_023591615.1, on the reverse strand, counting down.
GACCCAAACTATACTAGGTTTAAGGTGTTTGGTTGTCTTTGTTATCCTTATCTTCGGCCCTATAACCATAATAAGTTTGAACAAAAATCAAAGCCTTGCATCTTTTTGGGGTATTCATCGAGTCAAAGTGCATTTTTGTGTTTTGATCCTAGTACGGAAAAGGTGTATGTTTCTCGTCATGTTGTATTTGTTGAAAATCAATTTCTAGGCCATACTTTGTCTAAGTCAGGTTTAGCTCCTTCAAGCTCTTGGTATGATTATTGCACTGATAATATTTTTAATTACCAAACGGTGCCGTTTCGACCTTCACATAAGAGTTCTTCTATGGACAATACGGTGTTGTCTCAAGTAAATGCCTCTTTACCTCCTTTTCAATTGCCGTTCTCCATAACTAGGGTTCCCAATCTGTCTTCATCTCCTGCGCATACCCCTTCTTTGTCTAATTCACAATCGGCCCAATCTTCGAATTCTCTAGTGTCTTCCCCTTCCTCTTCTTTTGCTGCTGAAGATAATCATTGTCTAATTCACAATCGGCCCAATCTTCGAATTCTCTAGTGTCTTCCCCTTCCTCTTCTTTTGCTGCTGAAGATAATCAGTCACCGTCCCTTTCTCAATCTGTCCAATCTCGAGAATCTCACAATTCTCAAGTGTCTTCTTCTTCATCTTCTACTAAGGTGTCTAGTTCTCAATCGAGTTCATTAATGTCTGAGTCTGGTTCCTCTACTGTTCCGATTCGAACACATCCTATGACTACAAGATCTCAAAACAATATTTTTAAACCAAAGATTCTTCATTCAGTAACGAAACATCCTCTTTCTGAATCTGTGGAGCCAACACGAGTTTCACAGGCACTTAAAATACCAGTTTGGCGTCAGGCTATGTCTGTAGAGTTTGATGCTTTAATGGCCAATGGAACTTGGGTTCTCGTTCCACCTTGTACTGATAAGAATTTGGTGGGTTGTAAGTGGATTTTTTGGGTAAAGAGGAATGCAGATGGCACGATTGCTAAACACAAGGCACGTTTGGTTGCAAGAGGGTATAATCAACGGCCTGGTGTGAATTTTGACGATACTTTCAGTCCAGTTTTGAAGCCAGCCACAATTCGAATCATACTGACTCTTGCTGTTACAAATAAATGGAGCATTTGTCAACTCGATGTTAACAATGCGTTTCTCCATGGTCCTCTGCAAGAACATGTATATATGCAACAACCTCCTGGTTTTGTTGATTCTGATAAACCACATTATGTCTGTAAGCTTGTCAAAGCTCTGTACGGTCTTCGATAGGCTCCAAGAGCCTGGTATCAGGCGTTGAGAAATTGTGCAGTTCAGTTTGGGTTTGAACAGTCAAAGAGTGATCACTCGCTCTTTATTTATCGTAAGGATACCTTGGTTTGTTTTTTCCTAGTATATGTTGATGATTTGCTGCTAATTGGAAATTGCAATAAATTGGTTCGGTTGTTCATTGAGGAGTTGGCTTCTAGGTTCTCTTTGAAGGACCCTCAGAAATTGAATTTGTTTTTGGGTATTGATGTACAAACAACACCAGCAGGATTATTTTTGACACAGCATCATTATGTTCGGAACTTGTTAATTGCTGCCCGTATGGAGGGTTCGAAACCAATCTCCACTCCATTTGCCACATACACTTCTCTCTCCAAGAATGACTCTCCTGCTTCGGAAGTAAATGTAACTGAATATCGCAAGCTTGTCAGGGCCTTGCAGTATCTAACCTGGACTAGGCCAGATATTTGTTTTTCTGTGAACAAGTTGTCTCAATTTATGCAAATTCCAGTTGCTGCGCATTGGGATGCTCTGAAGCGACTGATGCGTTATCTTAAATCAACAATAGATTATGGTGTTATGATTACTCCTCAGTCTTCACTTGTGTTTCATGCATTTTCTGACGCAGATTGGGCAGGGGATCCCTCGGATCGAATGTCTACTATAGGTTACATGTTGTATCTTGGTAATATTCGTATATCTTGGACCTCTCGTAAACAGAAATCAGTAGCACGGTCCTCCACAGAGGCAGAATATCGTGCTGTAGCATCTACGGCATCTGAAGTTATGTGGGTGAGTTCTTTATTATCTGAACTTGGTGTCACAAATTCTTTAAATGTGCCGGTCATTTATTATGATAATGTTTCCACAACATATGCATGTCAAAATCCGGTATATCATTCACGAATGAAGCATATTGAAATTGATCTTCATTTTGTAAGAGATCTTGTTCAAAAGAAAAAGCTGCGCATCAGTCATGTTTCGTCCAAAGATCAACATGCTGATCTACTAACAAAGCCACTGCCAAAATCGGTTTTTATTGCAAACAGGTTCAAGATTGGAGTACGCAATGGTACCTCCATCTTGCGGGGGAGTAATGGAACAGCTGAAATAGCTGTACAGGATTAGTTCTGGGAATAGATATATTCAGTCTTTGTATTTGAATTGTATAGTCCTTATCTCATGTAACAACCTGATGATAAGGTTGGATATACTGATGTATATTTAAAGAACACAAGAATGAATAAAACAACAATTCTGTTTTCTCCCTTTTAAACCTTACTTGCATCTTGAGCAATTCTTGAATTTAATAATTATCTTTGGTTTATCTTTAGATTTTAGGTTGCAGTTCTTGAATGCATTGTATACATCAGTCGGCTCTTCTTCCCGAGGATTGTTTATAGACTCTTGCTACGTTCATTGCCAAACTGAATTGCAGGAGACATGGTTCATGGCTGACTCTCCAGTTCTCGACAAAACAGTAAGAAACTACTAATTTTCTCCTTTCTTATGATTAACAATTTGTGTTCTTTATTTTCTTTCTCATTTATTATTAATTATTCTTAAGCTTAGAGAAAACTATCTGTTTTTCATTTCAAAATACATTTCATACAGAAAATTGCAAAGGCAGTTGGAGATTGGTTTTATGACAGGACTCCATTCCAGAAGATAGATTGTGCCTACCCTTGCAATCCGACCTGCCCCAAAAATGGTTCAAACCCTCAAGATCTCCCAGAAGTATAGATTTAATGCTTCAATTTCATTTTTATTACCAAAAATTATAGTAGTAATTAGCTTAATAAAAACAAAAAAAAAAAAACTAAATAAGCAAATGCCACCACTGCGCGAAACTTGTGTACTGGGTGTTCGCATCACTGTTTATGTTTCAATTATTACCCATAAATAAAATCTATTTTTAGCAGAATTGAAGCATATGATAGGGGATGTTAAAGTGACAAAGTCTATAGATTAAAATAAGCCCTAAACTTTGCTAATGAACAAAGAGTAAGGGTGAGCATTCCACCAATAATTTTGTCGGTTTGAGTAAAATTTTTAACCGAAATAAATTAATCAAATTTTTTTTGATTTAACCGATTTTATAAACCATAGGAATCGTACTATAACTTTTCCTTTTCTTTAGCTAAAATTAGGATGCAACTGACTCTAAATTTTAAAATTAAAATACAATTAATAGTATAAAACATTGAAAAACTAAATTAATGTTGACAGTTAATTAAGCCAATTACATTCTCTCTCCTATCTCAAAATATATAACATAAACTCATAATTAGAGAAAAAAAACTTCATTTTTACTGCAAATATTTCATTTGGAAAAATAAAACTCAAGATCATATATTAAAAAAAATAAAGTAAACAATTTTTAACATATTTTTCTTCTTCTTCATCCCACAAATTATGTGCTTTCTAATTTACTTGTAAATTGAGTTAAGCAATACTCATGTCTATAGACGTGGTGCAATGTAAAAGAAAGTGGATTTTGAATCGTTACTGACAGCTTATTTCGCAAATGTACGAATTCGCTGTAAGTAATATAGAGTGAGTAGAGTATCGTATCCACAGGGATTGTATACCAAGTACCAAAATTATATTATCCTATTATCCACAGGGATTGTATACCAATCACCAAAATATATCATATCCTATTATATTAAACGATAGCTATGAGGAAACTTGTTTATAGAAATTAAATTCAACAAGTAAGATAGAGGAAGTTAAGCGCCAATTATTGATTAAGAGAATCAGGAAGTAAAGACACTAAGGGTTTAATTTTCAGCTTAACCTTATCCATTATATTTCATTAGTCCATTGATAATTTAATTATTCAAATAGGAAACAACCCAAAAAATCACTAAACAAGACTCTCCCGAGTGTATTGTGGTAGCCATCTTTAACCCGGCTGAGCTAATCTAACCTATTTTCAAGTAGCGAATCAACATGGGAGAGTAAATCAATTAAGTGTTATGGTGGTTTTGTGAATTCATAACCGTAAAGTATTAACTTATGAAACCCCCATCGAGTCAAACCGCATAGCTTCCGCTGATCAAGTATTATTGACTCATGGCTTTGATTACACACCATTTTCATATCAAAAATCCTTCTCCGATAGGTGATAATGTGAAATAATAAATTAGGGGAAAATTCTGACCAGAAGCATTAAGTTTCAGTAATATAATCATAATTTGCAAGTAAAGAAAAATAAATCGTAATTACATAAAATTGAAAAATAGGATAAGCTACATCAAACCCTCAGGTCTAAGAAACTTATTACCAATCAGTACTAAACAAGAACTCAATGAATACTTGATAAATATATTCCATAAATCAATAAGCATAAATGAAAGAAAATCAAACAAGATTAAGAGTTAGAAATAAAAGACAGCTACAGATAAGATTGCGTGGATGACCTTCGCATTGAATTATTGCACAAACTCTTGCAATACTTAACTTAAAAGAAATTAAACTATGACAAGACTAGAGATGAGAGATGGAAGATGAGATGATGGAGTGGAGTATGTAGTGAACGTGTGTCTGGTCTTTTTGATCTCCCTTACTCAATGCTTTTTCTATAGCTCTTTGACGAGAGATTACCAAATTGTCTTTAATCATCAAGTCTTCTTTTGTAGGATTGATAAAGGCTCTCTTTTTGCTCATTTTCTTCAATTATGACTCAACCCATGTGATAGAATAATAGATCTTGGTTTGCTCATTTGAGGAACAGTTGTCTCAATATAGTCCATAAAATTAGTGAAAGTTATTGGCACTTGACTAAGTTTAGATTCTTTATGGCTTAGGCCACGGGACGTGCAGGCATGGGCATCTACGATGTAGCCGGACGTGCTATCAATGAATTTTACCTTTTTCTTGTCCTTTTTTCTTGCCAACCTCTACCATTTGCCCGTCGAAATATCAAGTGTGAGTTGTGTTGTCAAAGAAGCTTTTAAAAAACATATCAATGATACATCAATATTACATAAAAACTAATTAAATAAATTAAAAGCAATAGAAATTTTAATCAAAATCACAATAAAAAATACTATAAAAATAACACTTATCAGTTACAACAAATTGAAGACTTCCAGTTCCAGTCTTCCACTATGGTATTATTTATGTGATTAATCATTTGCATTGTAATGGCCTTTAAGAAAATTGTACCCAAGAGTGCAAGTAATAGTTTATTTATTTATTGAAATGAATTTATTTATTGGAAACCCAACGAATCAAAATAAGATTTTAGATACATGACTCATGTAATTTTTAACTCTGTCACTATGTAATGCCTTCTCTCTCTGTCACTATTCTAATAAATGATAAGATCTCTACTCTCCTCAGAAAATTTTGTCGCTTGGATATAGATTTATAGAAGATGTCAGTGTTGCAAGTATGTTCTTTAAATTTTTTCATTAATGGTAATGGGCGATATTATATTTAACTTGATTTGTTGAGATTGGGTGAATAGAGCTGTATCTTGTAAGCAAAAGAGCGTGTTTGAAGTTATTATTGAAGTTACTATTTCTGGTTCTGTTTACGTACTACAAAAACTTTATTAGGCGTGTTATAACTTTTTCTCTCCAAAATTTTACCTTTTAACATTGTTCTTTATATTGATGTATTTCAGTTCAGGTTTTTTCAACTTAACATTCTTCCGTTAGGATTGAATGTTTTTGGAAAAGCCTATTGGCTTGGGTTTAGTTTTGCTTAAGTTTTTTTAAGTTTTTTCCTAGTAATTTTAATTAATAAAGTTAAAATTTTGCTGATAAAAAAAAATTATTACAAAATCGATTACCACTTCTACAATATAATGGCTACTAACAATTGAATGGTAATAGAAATTTCAATCCCATTACCATTCAACTTACTAAACAGGCTGTTAGAATATTAGGTTAAGACTAGCTAATATTGCAATTGATTCGGTTAATAATTTTTAATCTTCTTTTCATGGGTAATACAAAAAAGAAAAAAAAAATCAAGTTATTAGATATTCCCAATAATTTTAAAATATTACGGTTATTATTACTGATTAATTGAATTCTTAGAATTCAGAGTCAAAGTATGTAGTCCAAAAATATTAGAGGTAACCAATTAAAATTAAGAAAGAGGAGATGAGAGTTGATTTCTCTTTCATTCAAGATAAACTATAAACAAACCAGCTGATATTACATGAAATGAAGATATGTATATATAGATGCTGCATTACTGAACATCATCCTTACACTCTTCACACATTCTCTATTTATTTTCCCCTTTTTATTTATTTATATTTTGGTGTTGGACATGATAAGAAACTTGCTAGGGGAACTACAAACAAGCTTCTCCTGTTAAAGCTTCTCCTGTTAATGCCATTTACGACTTTCCTTACACCCTGCATATTAAACAAAGATAGTCAAAATCCATCCATAATTTAATTACTTGATTATATATATATATATATAGATATAGATATGTAAAACCAAGTGAAGTGGAGTTACCAGCTAAATCCAACTTGGAGTGATGGAGCATCAGGATCAGCAATGATGGCATAAGCATCGTCAGAAATCTGAAAAGTTGTCTCGCAGTTTGGGCAGTAATCAGCTACTCTTACATCGACAGAGGTGTGCCTTTTGCAAGGTTTGCTTGCGTCGGTGGACTTGATGCACCTCACTCTCAGAGTCTGTTTACATCTATCCCCATTCTCCCATAAGGCGTCATTTACAGTAGCCACCAGCGTAGTCGGCAGTGGATCATCTCCGTAACACTGGTTGGCTATTCCAAAACAGAGGAACACCATCATATATTAATTACAGAATAGTTTTGGTATCTAATAATTTTTCCATATAAATATATAGATCTGTATATACTTACGAGTGTAAGGTGGATCATAGACAGAAAGTGTAAGGTGGATCATAGACAGAAACAGTTCCTAGAGCACCGCCACTGCGAATACCGGAAGCACCCCCCTCGCCGTTGGCACCACCCTCTTCAGCACCATTGTCATCGTTCACTCGAATGGCAAATGCAACTGAGGCAAGGTATCCCACCATGCACAACATAAGCAATACTTTCATTGCCTTTCCCATCATTTTAGTTTTGGTTGCTCTCTATGATTTAATGGACACTTTAATGTGATTGAAAGCTAAACACATTACCTCCCTATTTATAGAGATTCAGCAACGCCATAAATATGCATGGGGTAATAATATAGGGCTTAAAGCACCCACAAAATTAAATAATCATTACAATGTACATGTTGGTAGTCTTTGATTTGTTGCAATTTGTAAATGATCAACAATGACTTAAATTTGCACAATAAAAAAAAAAAAAAGGTAAGTTGCACATCTGTCCAAATAAAATAAAATAAATCAAAAAAATAAAACAATTAATAATCACGTAAATTTATAAGGTATAAATAACAACAATGTCATTTTCACAACTATAACTATCGTATACAATTTTTTTGTCATGATATTCATGATAGAGTGTTATACCATACCCCGCTTTACATCAATTTGTTTTTAATTTTTGCTTCAAAAGAAAAATCTTTTTTTCTAATTTTCATTTTTTTGTGATTTTTTTTCTAATTTTCTTTTATAATATATGTACTTATGAAAAAAGAGAGTGTCAGACTCTTGGAACATTTGTTTCAAAAAAAATTTTCATCTTTTTTATTTTTTTCTAGTAAAAAGATATTTATATTTTCATTTGTCTTAATTCACAAATGTTTTTCATAAATAAAACTTCTGATGTTATAAATTGTTCACTAAATTTAAGTATGTTGAGCTATTTCTTGTGAATGAAAGATATAGTAAATATTTAGTTTTTGTAAGACATTCTTACATATAGAGTGAGATTTTGATATAAAACTAATTTTTCAATTAGGTGGCATCCAACAAAATAAAGTTGAATCACTAAATAAAAATAAAAATAGAGAATTTAAACGTGTTAACTTTAACATAAAGATTATATTAAAAAAAATTAAGTACAAAAATAATTTTTCAACCATGTGTCATCCAACTAAGCAAGCCACTAAACAAAAGTGAAATCCACTAGAAATTTAAATTGATTGACCAAACTGAAAATTAAAATAAAAAACATTAAAAATTATTTTTGATTTGAAACCCAAAAAAAAAAAAGAGGTGGAGGAAGATCATTTTTGTTGCTAATCTGCCACCATCTGCATTGTGAAAGTGCTGAATACAATAACATCCACCTCCATCCTTTCTCCACAAAAGAAAGATCTTTTGTTGATTTGCTGATAGGTTATACACAGAACATACCAAGATTCTAAAAGAAGCAAATTGTTAAACCATAAAGCATCATGCTCGCATATTTTTCATATACAATTCTGCATATTCTTGTTGTAAGAGAACCATTTGACTCGTCATGCGTTTGCTTATAATATTCCCAAGGGACATCTTTGAACCAATTAGATCATGCTCGCATATTTTTCATATACAATTCTGCATATTCTTGTTGTAAGAGAACCATTTGACTCGTCATGCGTTTGCTTATAATATTCCCAAGGGACATCTTTGAACCAATTAGCAATTTCTGTTATTATTGTACATGCAAATGTACAAGTGGTTGTTTAATGGAAACTACTAATATAAAATTGCAAACTATCAAAGCAAGAGATATGGATAGATGAAAAAAGGATTTTAGTTAACGACTGCTTACTAATATCTCTGTTCCATAATATTTGTCACATTTGAGAAAATAGTTTGTTCCAAATTACTTATCACATTTGTGATTTCAAGGAGTTTGTATATGACCAATAATTATTACTTCAGTTTAATGGTTTTAGTTGAGAATTAATATTAAATTAAGGGTAATATAGCCAATTTACTCAATAATTTATTATAACTTAGACACATTTAATAATTTTTTTAAGGCACGCGAAATTTTAAACGTGATAAGTATTATGTAACAAATTAGTAGTTAATTAGGTAAAAATATGATACAAAACAAGTGGGTGGTGCACTGCTTTTATGTCCACTTACAAAATTAATTCATCACCAGTCATTTACCACAGATTAGATACTCTCAATATGATATATTTGTGTCATCCCATTATATATGAATACATCATAATCATTAACAAAAATGTATTCCCTCTATCCACAAATATAAATGCTATAATTTTTTAGATTATGGTACAAAATTTCAATGATTTAACTAAATTATCATTTATCTCACATTATTAATAATTAATGTGTTTAATATACTCCATCTGTCCCATTATTTTGTCCTACTTTCTTTTTTCATCCGTTCCAAATCATTATCTTGTTTCCTATTTTTTTTTTTTAGAAATGAATTATATTTAAAAATTACTATTTTATCCATATTTAATGTGCTACTTTGTCGACAAATTATAATAGTCAAACTACTGTATTATCATTAATTAAATTATATAAGCAAAACTAACACATTAACCTTTAAAATTCTCCAATAAAATTCTATTGAATCAAATCTTTAATTAATTTCAAAAATAATGTATTATGAATCATTTAATTTTTTATGGACGTTAACATAAGGATGTATTAGGAAAAAATGAGGCAAAAATTATAATTTAATTAGCAATTTAATGTGATTGACAGCTAAAAACACACCCTCCCCATTTATAAAGAGTCAGCAACGCCATTGGGTAATAAAATAGGGCATAAAGTACCCACTTAGATGATGGAATCACAAAAAACATAGCATATTTACAGTCTCTTGCTTAATTGGATACCCACATAGATTTGCATTAATTGGAGTTTCTTGCTTAATCGCACAAATTGCTTAATTAGATAAGCATCCAATAAGGTACACAAAAATAGGACTTAATTAATGTATCCTCTAATAAGAATTTTTTTAAAAAAATCACCTTCAAAATTACATTTTTTCTTTTTTATTCATTGAAATGTCTAATGGATCGAAAGAACATTGTGAGATATACAACAGGAATAGTCATTCCATTTACTTACTAAATTGGTAAAAATTCTTATGGTAAAAAAATATTTCAAATCTGAAACTTTTTGTTTAACACATAAGTGACAAGACCAACTAAAACACACCGATTGACTTGATTACATTTTTCTTTAAAATCATTATATATAACATACAAATAATGGAATCACACAAGTATAGCATATTGAGAGTGCTTTCACCTAACAAGAAAGCACCCATTAGCTAAATTTCCTTTTCATCTATCCATGGAACAAATGTAATGAAACGGTTACAGTATCTCCCTTTGATATTTTGTAATTTTATATAAGACACCTTTTTCCATTAGGAAAACTAATATCCCTAAATTTTACTTGTTTCATTCTGCCATAGTTTCAATCACATGAATTCATTACCAATTGGTTCAAAGATGTTCCCTTGGAAATGTTAAAACCAACACACGACAAGTCAAATGGTCCTCTAACAACAAGAATGTGCAGAATTTTTTGTATGAAAAATAAGTGGTCATGGCTCTTAATATTTGACAGTTTGCTTCTTTTAGGTTAACCTTTTACTTACACATCTTGAATGTTCCTTGTATACCCGTCAGGAATTTGTAACAATTTTCAAGAAAATATCTATCTTTCGTTTGTGGAGACATGATGGAAGTAGATAGTATCATTATACATATCTATAGTGCCTTCCATAATGGCATGGAATCTATCCATTAATGAAATTCATAGTTCCATCCGAATAAGTTTGGATCTTTTAGGGCTTCTCTATCTAACTTTTATCCATCATTCATTCATATCACTATATATCTGTATAATCAAACATGATTAAGATACTTGTTTATTGAATTAATTTTTATAAAATATCAAATACGCCCTTGAATTAAAGGTTGTTTATTGGATTTTTTTTTTTTAATAAAAGACAACGAATACTCTCGAATTAAAGTCATGAATTTACTTTATTGATTTTGTCATAATATTACACTCACTTGGTGAATATTACATCTTTTTGAAAATTTATTAGGAATAGAATTAAGATTTTTATTGATTTTGTCATAATATTACACTCACTTGGTGAATATTACATCTTTTTGAAAATTTATTAGGAATAGAATTAAGATTGAAAAATAATTTTTATTTTGTCATAATTCATCATTGTTCGCAAATATTAAAATTAACCATATCATTATCTTAAGGAAAATCCTTATTTAATAAAATAATTAATTGTATAAATTAATTTACAGTAAATTTATTAATAAGAGTAGTTTAGTCTTTTTACAAATTCGCTATTATATCCCTTCTATTATTCTTATCAACCAAATACATGAATATAATTTGAATTGTTTCTCCATGCATACTAAACACAGTAATATATTTCATTCCTTACTTTATATTAAACATAGCATTAAAATTATATATAAAACTTTGGTTTTCAGCCAAATGCATAGATTCCTTAAAGTTTACGCAATTGGTTTTGTATAATATGAGTTTCAATATTCATTGACATAAATTCATGCAAGTCGTCCCTTTGAACCCATATTATTTGCTAAGTTTATATATTAAGTCTCGTTTTATACTCTTAGAATTATTTAAATTTTTTTTTTGCAGTTATATCTTGAAACATCAAGCATTCTCTAAGGCAAATTGAATATTTTCACCACCCAAATAATTTTTTTCCTCCGACCATTTTTTGGGTATAGCATTATGAGACGGAAACTAAAAGTAACGTGGCATTGCAAGAGTTGGAATCATGAAGTCCATCATTGCAAGAGTTGGAATCATGAAGTCCATATCGGTATGAAGTGAGACAAAAAAAAACCTATTTAACATTTGATAAATATAGGTCTATACATATATAAGTATGGAACAAACTGTTTTGATATCCATATTAGTAAGATTAATTAATAAGCCGTTGATGTTTTTTTTTTTAAATAATTAGTATTCTTTGAGTATGAGATTAGTCTTATTGAGTTTTTTGTTTTAACAACTGTAGTGTCACGGAATAATGCAATTTAAAATTCAAAGATAAGAAAGAGGGAGATGAAAATTGATTTATCTTTCACTCAAGATAAACTATAAACAAAATCATATGATATTACATGAAGATATGTATAGATGGATGCTACATTACTGAACATCATCCTTACACTCTTCACAAATTCTTTATTTATTTTTTCCCTTTTTATTTATTTATATTTTTATGTCGGAGATAATAGGAAACTTGCTTGGGGAACTACCCACAAGCTTCTCCTGTTAATGCCATTTATGACTTTCCTTACACCCTGCATATTAAACAAAGATAATCACAATCCATCCATAATTTAATTACTTGATTATTGGAGTTACAAGCTATATCCAACTTGGATTGATGGAGCATCAGGATCAGCAATCTTGGCATAAGCATCATGAGAAATCTGAAAAGTTGTCTTGCAGTCTGGGCAGTAATCAGCTACTCTTACATCGACAGAGGTATGCCTTTGCAAGGTTTGCTTGCGTCGGAGGAACTAATGCACCTCACTCTCAAAGTCTTTGTACATTTATCCCCACCATCCCATAAGGCTTCACTTACTCTAGCCAACAGCGTAAGTGAATCACTTCCGTAACGCTGGGTGGCTATTCCAAAACAGAGGAACACCATCATATTTAATTACAGCATAGTTTTAGTATCTAATAATTTTTCCATATACATATATAGATCTATATATACTTACGATAGGAAGGTACATAGGCAGAAGCAGTGGCATTGACATTACCGGAAGCACCCCCCTCGCCGTTGGCACCACCCTCTTCAGCACCATTGTCATCGTTCACTCGAATGGCAAATGCAACTGAGGCAAGGTATCCCACCATGCACAACATAAGCAATACTTTCATTGCCTTTCCCCATGATTTTAGTTTTGGTTGCTCTCTATGATTAAATTGGCACTTAAATGTGATTGAAAGCTAAACACATTATCTCCCTATTTATAGAGATTCAGCAACGCCATAAATATGCATGGGGTAATAAGATAGGGCTTAAAGCACCCACAAAATTAAATAATCATTACAATGTAGAAGATGGGATCACACAAATATTGCATGCTGGTAGTCTTTGATTTGTTGTAATTTGTAAATGATCAACAATGACATCAATTTGCATAATAAAAAAAAAATTGTCCAAATCATTAAAATTTATAAATTATGAAATTTATTTACATCATTAAAGTTATATAAATTGTTACTTAAGCTATTAATTCTCTAACGTTATATTAATCAATTACATTTAAGACAGTTTAATTCAATCATAAATTAATTTATTTTCAAATAAATATAAAAACAAACAATCAAGCCATACACATATCATTAATTTGGAATCTTACGTGGCAACACCAACAAATTCTACCTGCTATATATATTAATTATTATATATATATTATAAATATATTGATTTGATAATTGATAACTGCAAACCGTGTTAAATAATTTTAAAGAAAGAGACAAAAATAAAGTTTGAGTAAGAACTACTAACCTCTTTAGTGGAAATAGTTAAAATTTAGAAAATTCTGAACTTTTAAGAAAAAAACGAATAATTTATTTAAAAGCAGGAACCAATACACATTTGCCAAAGATATAGAAGAATATAGTGATACAACTTATATGTATAATATTTCTAAGAAAGCTAAAGTTTTTCTCGAGAGTAAACAATTTAAAATTTAAAAAAAAAACAGCACCATTTAAAAAAAAAAAAACTAACTAATACATTAATACATGAATAATCAAATCAAACCAAACAAAAAACACTAATTCAAAATAAATCCAAACCAAATCAATACATTAATACATTTTAATACATTAAAAAATCAATCAAATTATGCCAAGTAGCAGCCTAACTGGAAAAAGTATACCCCTGCCAAATTAAAAATGTCAAGTCGATAATGCCACATGTAACTTTCTACAAAAAACAACAGTTGCCTCATATATATATTATATATAATATATATATACTAATATGATATATTATTGATTTGATAAAATTTATAACGTTTTTTTGCCTAAATCACACGTTCAAGCATGTGCAAGTAGAAGGCACCACCACGGATCAGATCAGACAAATTACCAATTAAGGGCTTCTATTATCATGAAAATAGCAATTGGTTACACTTGATTAATTCATAAAATTTGATAATTCATTCTATATGGAACAATTTTCTTCTCTAATAATAAAAAATAATTGATAATTTGCAAAAAGATAATTATTTCTTGTGTTATATAATATGAATTTTAATCTATGTAGCACGAAGATATGAAAACCCGAAACCAGGTATGAAAAATAAATTTAAATTCAAACTTACATGGTGGAAATTGTCTTTTATTAAAAAACATTTTTATAAACATGAATACGACCGGGTGTCTCAATGAAAATGGTAAGAATTAATAATTTGCAAAATGGTAAGAATTAATAATTTGCAAACGTGATTATTTGTCATTATACATTGTTTATATCTAATAGTGAAATAATTAAAAAATGTGTTTACAATAGCTTTGTTAATAATTAGAAAATAGTAATTAAAAAATAAAAAATAATGGTTAAACCAATTGAGTGTTAATATAAAAATACCTTATTACTTTCCTTCCTTATTTTTTTCCTTATTTATTTTTTTCCCTCCCTTGTCCTTATAAAGTGTAAGGAATGTTTGTTGGAGCCCCTTAGTGCTTGGAATCTAAGCTTGATTTTCATTGTTTGACATTAATTTAAAGCTTGATTCTATTTAGATTAGTTACTTGAAATCTAAGAAATGTTATAAATTAAAAATTGTGTCCTCTTGGTTAAATTTAAATATTAATCACTTTTATTTTAATTATATTTACTCGAACTGGATTTGATTTTCGTATTATTAACTTGTATATTGTGCGAAAGCAAAAGAACTGAAGGAAAATAAAATAAAAATTTTTAACTTTTATTAACTCAAGCTTTAAAATTTTTTAAACTTTTATTTGACTTCATAACTTTGAAACTTTTTTTAAAATTATTGGCAAAAAAATGAAAATAAATAAAAAAATTTTAAGTGTAAAAAATTTGAAATTCCAAAGTCATAATATCTAGTAATTAAAAGAGTTTTTATCATTGGGCACTTATATTGAAAACAAAGAGAAATATGATGATAAGAAAACGACAATTCAGTGGCTGATGGGAGAGATATGTGTCCATGTATGGAAACTGAATTATGGATAAACTGAAAAGAAGAGAAGAAGATATTTAGGATTTGGAAGTAGGTTTTCTCGGTTGAAAGGGATTTTTTGACGAAAGCACCTGGTTTTAAAATTCTGTGTGCCAATATCATATCAACTGTGCTTTCTTCAAATATTAGACCATAATTTCAGACAAATTTTAAAATTGTTTTTGTAAAATATCAAATAATTTCCATTAGGTATGAAGTTTATATAATAAAATAACAATTATTTTAATTATCCATTCATATATTTTGCATATAAATTAATTAGAGCTTTGTTAAAATGGCACAAATTGTACCTGACACGATCTATAGCCATTTACAATTACACTTTTAGTGTAACATTGGTAATATCTAAATTGCTAAAAAGTTTTATAATGGTGTTACAGTCTTTTCATTTATATCGGGTCAAGTTAATTAATATTTTGTTCATAAAAAATTTTATTCATATGTGAAATTGAGAATTAAATTTTTTTTCATATGTTGAAATTGAGAAATTAAATTTTTGTTTCTAATTATTTTATATAAAATAACTGTGATGTATTAATTTTTAACTTGCTGATATGATCTCGTAAAATAAAAAATGTATATACGTGAATATAAAATATATAAGTAGTTTTTAATTTAAAAATCTTTAGATTCAATTTTATTATATATATTGGTATTAACTATAGATATCTCTAGTCCACTGAACTATGATTAAATCATGTTTGCTCTGAATCAGTCTGCTAAAAGGTAAAGGCTTACAGCGAATATTTGATCTATAAGAATCGAACTCTCGGTTCCATTTAAAGGAGAATATGTGAACCACTCATTAATCTTATTATATACTCATTTCAATTTTTTGATAACCTTATTATATACTCAAATTATCAATGTTTAAGGTTTTTCTTATTCTATTTTAAGTGTTATTAAGACTTAATAAAAAATTTATTGCAATACTTTTTATCGTTATTTATTGCAACGCATCAACGCATCGATTTAAAGTAAAATGTAAAAATTAAAAGGAGTTGAAGGTAATTTAAAAGAAATTTTATAAAATTAAAATAATTAATAATTTTTTTTTTGTAAATATGAAAAGCTTAGAGTTTTGAGCTGAATTTTTTTGTAAATATGAAAAGCTTAGAGTTGAGCTTGAGGGAGGGAATAAGTTGATAATGTTGATTGATTATATATATAGAGAGAGAAAGATAATGTTTGGTATTAATTAATTGTTTAGTTGAATTAAATAATATCATTTTGTTATCACATTGACTTAAATATTTAGCAATTTTATCCGATTTATAAAATTACCTTGACATTATATATGAATTACTAGTAATTTATGGATTGATTCTATTTAAAAAATTAATTTTGCAGGTGATCGTTTCAAAATTGATGAAAAAATATTTATGACCGTCAATTGCGACCGTGTGTTTGTGTAATTGCGACCATACTACTGTCGTAATTGAAAATTCAAAATTTGAAACCAAAATACAGTCGTCTATAACTAAATGCGGTCGCTAATCTGGTCTCAAATGCCAATTGTCTATTACATATAACTTTTGCGACAATTGTGGCCACGATTTTCATTAATGAAAATCAAAAATTATTTTAATTTATAATTATTTTTTGGTAATACAATTTTGATTGAAATAGGAAGTCACTAAAATCAATTAAATTAAATATTTATATATTATAGATTATGGATAATATAATATATTTTTTAAAAAATTTATTTTAAAATGTTAGTGGAGTATGTATATATACATATGTATGGTCATTTATAGTCTATCTATAATATAGAATCTCTCGCCTAAGTATTTGATCTTGAGATTTTTCTCTTGCAGGTATATTACGTGATTTTAGTGTAATCAGCAAATTTTGTGTTTTTTTTTCCCTTTTGTTAAGGAAAATAAACAAACTATGGTAAGAAATCAAATCAAAGATCAGTACAAACAAGTATTAGCTAAGCACTTGCAAAAACAAGACAATCTTTAATAACAAGACCAAAATAAGATAAATCATATTGCACCTTACTAATGGCTCGAACTGAAGAAAGAGCAAAATTGTATATTCTCTTAGGCATGAATAGCCAAATATAAATACATGTGATTTACAAAAGATAATGATGGAAATCATAAAATATACAACTATAAAGCTACGACACTGTGATGGGTGCATCTATCATGACTAGGAGTAAGGGAATATGACAACTATACAAAGAATATAATAGCTATACAAAGATAGCTCTTTACACGAACAACAGCGAGAGAGTCTAATTTGAAGATAGCACGAGCGATGCAAAAGTCTAATTTCGCTTTTCTTTAATCTCTCTGCCATTACAGTTGTCATGCAAGTTCATTGAAATGTCTTTTTGGAAGAAAATGATTGTCCAGCATTGATGTGCTTATGGCAATTTGATGTTTTCTTTTTACATAGTTTATTTGCTTGCTTACTGTTATTTTTGATCTTGATTGTGCTTACTGTCATTTTTGTTCTTGATTGAACATCATCCTTACACTCTTCACACATTCTTTATTTATTTTCCCTTTTTTATTGATTTATATTTTGGTGTTGGACATGATAAGAAACTTGCTAGGGGAACTACACACAAGCTTCTCCTGTTAATGCCATTTACGACTTCCCTTACACCCTGCATATTAAACAAAGATAGTCAAAATCCATCCATAATTTAATTACTTGATTATATATATATATAAGATAGTCAAAAGTCGCATCCATAATTTTAAATTACTTTGATTATATATATATAAATATAATATATATATTAATATGTAAAACCAAGTGAAGTGGAGTTACCAGCTATATCCAACTTGGAGTGATGGAGCATTAGGATCGGCAATCTTGGCATAAGCATCGTCAGAAATCTGAAAAGTTGTCTCGCAGTTTGGGCAGTAATCAGCTACTCTTACATCGACAGAGGTGTGCTTTTTGCAAGGTTTGCTTGCGTCGGCGGACTTAATGCACCTCACTCTCAGAGTCTGTTTACATCTATCCCCACCCTCCCATAAGGCGTCATTTACAGTAGCCACCAGCGTAGTCGTCAGTGGATCATCTCCGTAACACTGGTTGGCTATTCCAAAACAGAGGAACACCATCATATATTAATTAAAGAATAGTTTTGGTATCTAATAATTTTTCCGTAATCTAATAATTTTTCCATAATACAGTATATAGATCTGTATATAATTACGAGTGTAGTTGGAGTCAATAGACAGAAACGAGTGTAAGGTGGATCATAGACAGAAACACTTCCTAGAGAACCGGCATTGCCATTACCGGAAGCACCCCCTCGCCGTTGGCACCACCCTCTTCAGCACCATTGTCATCGTTCACTCGAATGGCAAATGCAACTGAGGCAAGGTATCCCACCATGCACAACATAAGCAATACTTTCATTGCCTTTCCCATGATTTTAGTTTTGGTTGCTCTGTATGATTAAATTGGCACTTTAATGTGATTGCAAGCTAAACACATTACCTCCCTATTTATAGAGATTCAGCAACGCCATAAATATGCATGGGGTAATAAGATAGGGCTTAAAGCACCCACAAAATTAAATAATCATTGCAATGTAGAAGATGGGATCACACAAACATAGCATGTTGGTAGTCTTTGATTTCTTGCAATTTGTAAATGATCAACAACGACTTAAATTTGCACAATAAAAAAAATAATCGTAAATTGCACGCCTATCCAAATAAAATAAAATAAATCAAAAAAATAAAACAATTAATAATCACGTAAATTTATAAGGTATAAATAACAACAATGTCATTTTCACAACTATAACTATGGTATACAATTTTTTGTCATGATATTCATAATAGAGTGTTATACCACTACAAAAAAAGTGCGCAATTGCGACTCATTTTTGCGACCGATTAAAATCGGTTGCATTTTTGTGACCGATTTGCGACCTATGGACAAGCAGTCGTAAATTGTAGCGCTAAAAATTTCCGCGATTTTGTTTTTCGGTTTGCGACCAATGTAATACGGATTTGCGACCGATTTGCGACTACCTTACATTCCGTCGCAATATTGCGCGTTTCAAAATTAGGAATAAGTTCTGAGACCGCTTTGCGACCGAATTGCGACCGATTATATGCGACAGAAAATTTCAGTCGCATATCGGTCGCAATTTTATTGCGAAGTGAAACGACGTCGCACAACTAAAATTTGCGACCGATATTAATGAAATTTGC
This sequence comes from Jatropha curcas, assembly GCF_014843425.1. The sequence continues at coordinate 28,553 of NW_023591615.1, read as the reverse complement.
AACCGATGTGTCGGTCACAAAATTTAGGGCTTTAAACGCAAAATGCCCTCCTTCTTCTTTCTTCTTCTTTCTTTCTTCTCCTCCTCCTCTCCTCTCCTCCATTCGCAGCACCGCTCCAGCTCTTCCCGATGCCGCTCCAGCACGCCTGACGCCGCCAGCTCTGCTCCGTTGGAATTCCAGTCACTCCATTGCTGTTTGGAAACAATTTCAAGTAAGTTTTGGTTTGTGATTCTCTTTTCGATTTTTTTTTTTTTTTTTGCGATTTTATTTGTTTTTATTATAATAAATTATGATTGGTTTTGTATAGTTGCGATTAGGAATTTATGTATAGTTGCGATTAGGAATTTTTATGTACTGTTATTATTATTATTAATTATTAATTTTTTATTATTATTATTATAATTTGTTACTGTTGTTATTATTATTTATTATGTTATTATTAATTTGTCATGTTATTATTATTATTTTATTATTATTATTAATTATTATTTTATTAATTATTATTATTATAATTAATTGTTATGTTGTTGTTTGTTGTTTATTATTATTATTAGTATTAGTATTAATTAGTACTTATTATTATTATTATTATTAATTATTATTATTATTAGTTTGATTATTGTGATTGTTATTATTGTTATTAATTATTATTATTATTATTTATATTATTATTATTATTAATATTATTATTATTATTATTTATTATTTATTACTGTTTTATTATTATTATTATTAATTTTATTAATTATTATTTATTATTTCATGTATTTATTATTATTATTATTATTAATTCAATTATTGTTTATTATTTATTATTATTAATTGTGTATTTTTATTAAATTATTAGTATTTGTTCTGTTGTTGTTGTTATTATTATTTTTATTATTATGTATTATTAATGTTACTGTTGTTGTTGTTATTAATTATTTATTATTATTATTGTTGTTGTTGTTATTCGTTATTATTATTAATTATTTATTGGTTATTTTATAAAAAATATTTTAAGTTTCTGTTTTTTGGTAGGCGTATCGAAAATGGTAAAGTAAACTCTAATTACGAATAATAAACATAATCAAGACATTTTAAATTCCAAAACAATTCTTCCTTATCACTCTAACATCTCAAATAAACAAAAATAAATTAACAAGCCCTTAAAATACGAAACAAAGGCAAAATCCCAAAAGGAAATCCCCCGTCGAGGTTTCGGCCTCCTAAGGACCTTTTTTAGCATCAAATGCATATAATTTATACCAAAGGGGTTAAAAATCACATATTACAACATAGTTTAAAACTCATTTAAGTACTTAATTTCACTAAAATAAAACATTTACACACATAATATGAAAATCACACAAAAAACTATCAAGTACTCCAAATTTGGGAAGAAGAATGTAGATTGCATTAATATTAATTAGTGGATCCAAATTACAACAATAGGTCATAATAGGACTCCTTTCTTTTTAGGCTTTGAGCTATTCCCTCTAAAAAACACAAAAAACTCAAATCACTATAAGGATATTTAGTAAAAAAAAAAAACTAGTCCAAATATAAAAGTTTTAAATATAAGTTATAACTTTGCCACATGATACGTGATACAGAATAGCAATAATAGATCGAAGCTAATTGTTATGATACATGTAATTAAAATTACTCTTTTTTTATAATGTTGAAATAATGCATTTTATTTTTGTTATTATTGTTGTTATTATTCTAAATATTTTTTTTTTAATGAATGATGCGTTTGGGTTGGAGGCCTAGTAGTGGCCATTTTGCACAATCTAATTGTTATGGGAAATTGGTTGAGGTTTTGGAGTTAGAATATCCAGGCCTACCAATGAAGTGCACAATCTTATTAAAATGTGAATGGTTTGATCCTACGCTAAACGTTGGCACGAAGGTTCATCCTAAGTATAATCTAAGTATAATCTGGTGATAATATTCAAATGAAGATATACAAAGTATGAAACCTTTTGTGTTTGGCAATGCCAAGCTTGGCACAGGTGGGACTATGGTCCCCATATCCATCGTTACGAGATCGTTGCGATTGATGGGTAGTGTGTAAAATCAAGGCCTAGATCAAGTTGTTCATACATTGAAAACCAAACATCTTGAAACCAAACAATCTGCTTCACTCGCAGTATCGGAGCCATTTCAAGAAGTTAGGGTTGATACGCAACCGATGCAAGTTATTGAAGATTTAACGGATGGATTGGATGATGAAAGCCGATCTTATGTTGAAATAGGAGAATCGGATGATGAATAGGAAGATCAAATCATCATGGGTACCTCAGAAGACGAATATGAAGAACAGGAAGATGATGAAGAGGAGGAGGAAGTAGATGATATTGAAGACACTTAATACTTAGAGCAGTTTTACTGTCACAAATTGATAAATGTATATGTAATTAATATTATATTAATTAATGAAGAATTTCAATGTTATTAACTTTCTTTATACTCCATATTTACCACTGTTCTCAATTCATATATTGTATAAATTTCATTTTATCTAGGTTCTGATTATGACGGGCGTCGAATCCGCCAAAAATAATTTAACCTGCTCTCCTACAAAAATAGAAACTGTTTAAATAAATGGTGAGAAAGGTCGAAACCCTAGGGATTAGCTTTGTCGAAAAATAAACCCAGAACTGAAAATAAAATTAAAAAATAGATATTGAAACGGGGAATTTTAATAACGAACTAAACGAATTAAATTAATCAAAGAAATAATGCAATAAATTAAAAATTGAACCTGAACAATTGATAGGCATACCGCGGTTCGAAGATTTGATTCGAGTGATCATTGATTCAAGATTAATTCCTTAATTCATATTACAGACAAGTTATAGCCAGAAAGAACGTTAACCCAACCAATTCTACCGTAGGAATAGGTTGCTAAGATACGATCTAATAACAAACCCTAATTAACTAGCAATCCTAAGTACGACGAAGGATTTAACTGTTAACCGCTTTAAAATCTAATAGAACCTTGCCCAGATTAACAGAAACTACGAGCATCCGTTTAAATCTGATTATATTCTTTCTTAATGCAACCTAAAAAGTGTTCTACCCAATTACGTTATATTAATTACTACTGCATCAACCTAACCAAACAATTACGGATTTGATTATGCCGAATAGCTATGGAAATTTCTACCAAACACAAATATAAGGCCCTGTTAAATCCTGTTAAATCATTCAATAAAATTTCGCTAGGGGATATATTTTCCCAATAAGTCACAGAAAGAATATAAATGCAATAGAATAAAGAAATTCAATTAAGTTTAATATAATCTCACAATCGAAATCAAACTTCTACCTTGGTTTAGCCTTAACTGAACAGAACGTTTAGCCACACATGGCTATAGAAGAAAACATCATCTAAAGGATTGAAAGTTCGGCAAAAATCTCTCAAAAAATTCTCTCAAATTCGTCACAACCCCAGGGAGGCAAAAGATGATCCACAAAAAGACCTAATTTCGACTTAAATAGCCCCTAAAAGGTGGGGTCCACTAATACAATAAAAATACCCACTAAAAACTGTGTCTAATATCATCATGTGGCTGTAAAACGTGCTGGAATTAGTTGAAGAAGTTGTGACCAGCCAATAATAATAATGTCAATCAAGTCGCTGGTCCTGATCCATGCTTAAGGTCTGCTAAGGCAGAGCCTAACAGCTTGCATTTGGTGTTTTCCAATTCCAGCAGCTCCCCTTCCTTGCCTCCAAAACATTTCCAAATTGTGCTCCTTTTTGCTTTCCATATCATACCAACTTTTCCTAGCATAAAAACAATAAATCAAGTTAAACCACTCTTTTAAGCACAAAATGACACCAAATCAACACAAATATAACAATAAAAGAAAATTGGATTTACAAGTTATCAAATTTCCCCACACTTATCCCATGCTTGTCCTCAAGCATGACTTAGAATTAGTATCATGTCTTGTAAATATTAAGTACATTATTAATATAAACAGCATCAGCATGATATAAGAGTCTGTATCCATTATTATATCAGCATGACAGGGCATAAAGTCAACCAGTTTGTAGCATCTCGGTTTGGTTCATTCGGGTTAACGGGTGGACCGGGAAGGGATGTTACAACGCAACATCGCAATTGGATACCAAACTGTCAAAATCATCCAATCATCGTGAACTCAATCGAAAAAGGTTACACTAAGAATTCTTAAAACACTCACGCACACATACGAAGCTTGAATCAACAAATGTTTTATCGAGCAATAATCAAAGCATATAAAATACATTTTCATAGCTTCAAGAAAACAAGATAATGAACAACCATAATCTCTCCTTGCGGTTCCCTCTCCACTAATGTAGGACAAGTCTCAAAGAAAAGGATAATGTAAGGCTAGAGAATAATAAGAAAATAAGTCTTTCACATTAGGTTCAAAGAGCAATGCACGTTATTAACTTTAATGCTTAGATGGCAACAAATGCAACTTCACAAAACAAAAGATAACATTGCAGCCTTTTCCTCTATTTTTCCCCCTTTTTTTTTTGGCTGCTGTTTATTTATTCTCTCTTCCTTTTTTTTTTTTTCTTTTTTTCTATTTCTTTTCTGATTTTCTTTCCCTTTTTTTTTCTGGAATTTTTTTTTCGACATCACAACGACTAATTACATATAAGTCGCTATGACTATTTATTCCAAAACACAAACATAAACACGAAACAAAAATGCATTCGCACCAAAACTTGAAACTTAAACATGCATGCTCAACAACGATTAAAAAGAGCATTTCCTTGTTTTTTTTTTTTTTTTTTTTTTGGGGGGGGTTATATGGTTATATTGGGGGGTTATGAAAAGAATTTGGAAGCACGCATTTAGCATGCTTCGTAGGCTAGAAGGGGTAAAAAGAACAGCAACATCAAGGTGGGAAAACGTAAAAGGGATTAGTGAATCGGCCAAAGAATACCTAGATCATTTCCAAAGTCGAGACTCATCTAGGATTTCGCCTCAAGGGAACTTAGAAGAAAGTTCTAATGTTCGGAATCTATCCTAAATTTTTATCCTAAATTTTTTTTTTTTTTTTGCTTCGACGAAAAAACACTTATCAAAAGAGGCCAAGTTTCGAAAACCCGATTTGAGAATTCAAAGTGTAAGCAATTTAAACCAAGATTCACGAGTGCAATGACGGTCAATTTCAAGTTATGGTTTTCGCTCGCTAAGTCTTATCGTCTAAGGCTCTCACAACAGTCAGACCAAGTTTCAAAAGCAAAGTTCTCCTCTCTAGATATCCTATAAATTCTAAATCATGTTTAAAGACACAATTAAGTCCCAGAGTAATCCCAAATGCAGAGAGTAATCCCAAATGCAGCTCAAAAATAAAAAATTTTACTCAAAATATTCATGGGATAAGTGGTAAATAAAAACTCTAGGAGCATTTTTACAAAACAGTAAAAAAAATGGTCAAGTTTCATACCAAATATGCACATGGCAGCACATATATCCATAATTGAAGCACAAATTCCAGCAAAATTAGCAGTTTCAGCAATAAAATTAAAAATTCAGCAAAAATGGTCACATTCCCCTCCCCACACTTACTCCACACATTGTCCTTAAGGTGGACTCAAGGCTTAAAATGTAAATAAAAGGTAAAGTTGAAGGAAACTGCCCTGTTGTGAAGGAAACTGCCCTGTTCTAGCCATTAAGAATATTGCTCTTGCTCATCCTGAAATGCAACTGAAAACACAAAAACACAACCAAAAGAAAAACAAAAGAACAAAATGCAAACCAAATGGTTGTTAGTCTGCAAATGTTATAGATGTTAACCAAGCAAAAGAGCCAGCAAAGCAAAATCAGTTCAACTTAATAAACAATTCTGCTCAACTATCAATAAAATTTCCAATACTGAACATGGCAAATTTCCAATCCCACCAACTCAATCAAATTTCCAATACTGAACATGGCATATTTCCAATCCCACCAACTTCTGCAATTCAATCAATTGGGTTTGATGTTGTACCTATTACTCTCAATACTGAACATGGCATTAAAACAACATAGCAAAACAAGCAAGCAAACTTAGTTGAAACAATGACAACAGATTCTAAGTTTTAAGAGCTTATATTCAGAATACTAATTTTAAACCCAATAAATTGATCCCAAATCGCATTGAACACTGAATTTAGTCAATAAAAGCCTAGAATTAAACCCAACTCAGAATATTCAGCAATCGAACTCCACTCCACTCAGTTATCAATTCCAACTCCAATTTAAACAAAATTCGAATTATCAACAAGCAAGAAAATTATAAAAACTTCCCCTTCAGCAAGTATTGCAAAGTTAAGCAATAAAACCTAATAAAAACTTGCGAAACAACAAAACCCATAAATCATAATGTGCTCAAATAGCTTCAGCCAACAATCTATAATATACCTAAATTCTTCCCTAATTCAAATTCCGCAACAATTGATTAACTAAAAAAAAAACCCAATTGAAATCGATGACAATGCAGTAAATTGGAGCACAGACACTATCTTAAATCACGATTTCTATTCTAATAGGAAGTAAATTAATACCTGTTGCTGAAGTTGGCACGGAAAGGAATCAGATGAGGAAGGAAGACGCTGCTGTTGGATTTTGCGTCGCGCTGTAAAGTGACGTAGGATTGGGCTAAGGACGAAACAAAAGTCTGTTTGGGTTTTAGGTTGTCGATCGGAGTGACAAAATTCTTGTCGTCGATCTTCAGAACTCCTGCCGTCGTTCAAGAATCTCAGCCAACGCAGGTTTCATCGAAAGAGCGCCTCCTGCCCCTATTGTGCCTGCTGCCCCTGTTTGGGTTCTCTTATTCTCTCTTTTTTTTTCTTTTTTGTTTTCTTTACTGTTGCCGCACAAATATAACCAGCTATTATTATTATTATTATTATTATTTTTACCCAGTATAATAACAAAGTAGCTGAATAAAAGAAAAAGAAAAAAAAAACTCTAAGTCCAAATTACCACTCTTTGCTAAACGAATAAAACGCCTAATACTCACCCAACGACACAGCAAAATAGAAATAAAACAAACTTTAACCATGCCCATTTAAAAACTCTATAGGTGTTAAACCCAGAAAAACACAGTGTCCCCAGGTTAGGGACGACACTGTTCATGCAATTTTTTGTTGTTTTTTTTTTTCAAAAAAAAAAAATAAATAAATAAAGAAAAAAAAATAATAATGAAAATTCAGAGAAAAAAAAATATAAAATAAAATGAAACAGAAACTAAATGCTGGGTTGCCTCCCAGTAAGCGCTTGATTTTAACATCTCCGGCTAGACGTTCTTGAGCTAATCAGCTATATTCCCCTGGCTCTTCGAGCCTCAAATTCTCTGATTGAGTAGCTCCAAAACCTTCATAAAATGGTTTCAATCGATGCCCATTCACCCATTCACCTTAAAAAATTTTAAATTGGTCTCTAGACACTTGAATTTCCACTGACCATGAGCAAAAACATTAGTAACAACAAATGGATCCAGTCCCATCTGGACCTTTTACTTACCTAGAAATATTTGAAAGTTTTAGAAATGAATAATAGAACTTTTTGACCAAACTAACAAGCTCTTCCTGGATATCATGCCACATGGAACAGCCTTAGTCTTCTCTTTTGTAATTTATGGAGCTTTCATAAGATTCATTGCGGAATTCCTTCAAGCTCTTGCAATTGTAATTTTCGATTAATACACAGCTTCACCATACTGCATATATGCCAGCGCTGAATAGCCCCCAAAGATGCGCAGTGCTCCAACTCGACAGGCAAATGACAATGGTTGGCCAATAAACTAAGCGATAAGGTGGACCGATAAGGTGACATTCCTATCGGTGTCTTATACGCTGTCCTATAAGCCCATATAAGCCCATAAAGCGTCGTCCAGCCTGACACTCCAATCTTTTCTATTAGGACTCACAGTTTTTACTTCACTTCCCTATTCGAAACTTCTGCTTATCCACTTGTCTGCGGGTGGTAGGCTGTAGAGACACGATGCGTAATACCATACTTCTTGAACAGATTCTCCATAATCTTGTTACAGAAATGAGTTCCTCGATCACTTATAATTGCTCTTGAAATTCCAAGCCGAGAAAAGATATGGCTCTTGACAAAATTCACTACTGTCTTCGCATCATCAGTCCGAGTTGCCTTAGCTTCAACCCATTTGGACACGTAATCCATTGCCAACAATATGTAGCTGTTCCCGAATGATGATGGGAATGGCCCCATAAAATCTATACCCCACACATCAAAAATCTCACAAATAAGAATAGAGGTAAGGGGCATCTGATCTCTACGACTCAAATTACCTGTCTTTTGGCAATTTTCGCAAGATTTGCAATAAATGTACGAGTCTTTAAACATTGATGGCCAGAAAAGTCCACACTCCAGAATCTTGCGAGCTGTTCGTTGAGGACCTTGTTCGTTGAGGACCAAATGACCCTCCACAAGCCTGATGAATGGCAGAATTTCAGAATGGATGGCACTCCACATCCATAACACATCTTTCTAATCACCTGGTCAGAACCACAACTTCCAAAGTATGGATTCATCCCAAACAAAAATAACTTAGCATCTCTCTGATTTTATCTTTTGCAGCTCTAGTTAAGTTTTCTAGTAAAGTAACTGCAACTAAATAATTCACTATATCAGCATACCATGGAAATAACTTTTTGAAGCTAAAGAGTTGCTATCCGAAAAAATCATCCGTCCAATGTGACGCTTTTTCATTCAAAAATCAACCGACTAAAGTGATCAAGCAACAAGATTCTCGGACCCCTTTTTTATCTCTTATCTCTTATCCAAACCTTCGAAGCAAAAGAATCCAAATGAAATCCAAAACGGGGCTTGGAATCCTTCTTCTTTAAAATATTACCTCAATGCTGCATGGTCAGAGAAAATATCACCTTGGGTTCCTAACTAAATACGACCTGAAATTTCCAAAAGAAACACATC
>NW_023591615.1:0-19108 GCF_014843425.1 Jatropha curcas | reverse complement strand
GAATTGAAGCATATGATAGGCGATGTCAAAGTGTTAAAGTGACAACGTCTATATTCAGTGACCATAGATTAAAATAAGCCCTAAACTTTGCTAGCTAATGAACAGAGAGTAGGAGTGAGCATTCAGCCAATTTGGTCGGTTTGATTAAAATTTTTAATCGAAATAAATTAATCGAAATTTGTTTGACTTAACCAATTTTAACCAAATTAATTTTTTAATTGAATTTAACTGAAGAGTTTAACGAATTAATTTTGATCATTAACTGAACTGAAGTTAAAGAAAAAAATGTAATTAACCGAACGAATTTAACCGAAATTATGATTAATTGACTTTAACTAAAATAAAAATTAACCGAAGTTATTAATCAATATTTAATCTAAATAAAAATTGAAATATTTTTAATTTTTAATTTTATTATCTACTTAATCAAAACGGCGTAATTTTGTAGTTGGTTAATTTGATTAATTCAGTTAAATTAAATTTTAACCGAACTTTTAATCGATCATCCAAATTTTAATTTTTTTTAACCGAACTTTTAACTAAATATTTATTCACTGAACAGAATTAACTGAATTAACCTAACTGGCCGAACCAAATGTTCACCCCCAAAGAAGAGGGTCGGAGTTGATTACTTTAAAATTAGGAATATTAGGAATATATGATATCATATTTATATATATAAATAGTATTACCTAATGAGAGAAAATAATAATATAAATAATCACTTAAAATCATGTATCCTGAAATCAAAAGTTAGACTAAATAGTATTTTTAAAAAAAATATAAATCATAAAATGAAGGAAAATCTGTATGAACATACTAAAACCTATATATAGAGCAAAATACAAGACACCACAAAAAATAGCTCAGAATAGCAAGAGAAAAAGTAATAAGAGACCATAAATGGAAGGATTATATAATAATAATAATATTAAAATCTAGTTCTGAAAAATCAAAGTTAGCTAAATTGTTTTTTAAAAAATATAAAATCATAAAATGAAGGAAAATCTGTATGCATACTAAAACCTATATATAGAGCAAAATACAAGACAAAAACAAAAATGCTAATAGCAAGAGAAAAGTAATAAGAGACGTGAACGCGAAGATAAGCAACGGATAAACCGATTCGAAGAAAATCCAGAAGTAAAAGGGAAACAAAAGGCAAACAATGGCAGTCCTTTCGTCTTCTCTAAATCTTCCCATTTCGTCGCCCATTACTTCTCCAAATTGCAGTTATTACCTCAATTCCTCAACTCTCTTTCACCAACCTCCTTCTCGTCGGTTTCACATCAGACCACTTGCAGCTTCACACGTCTGTTCGCCACACGAAGTCGACAAATCGTCGCTGATAATCACCGAAGCAGAGGCGGAGGATGAGCTCTGGGCCGCCTCCCGCCTCCGTGTCCGTTCCTTCTACCAGTTCGAGCCGTCCACTTTTGGCATCCAAGTTAGTCAATCACTTTGCTTTTTCTTTTTCTTTTTCTTTTTTTTTTAATTTATACATAATTAACTTTACTTCTCTGCCTAGTCATTGAAAATATCGAAAATTGCAGTCGTTATATTGTTCATTTATTACTCGTATTCTTATATTGCTCAACTGAAGTGAAAAGTAGAATTCAGAAGGAAAAAGAAACGCTATTATTATATAGAAGCTGGTAGCTGACTGTTGATAAATAAACGTTTCTGTTTGTATTTTAGATAGAATGTCTTATTCATTGGTTGCCTTTTCTTTTTCTGTCTGCTGTGTTATATTACTTAAATTAAAGAACAAAGACTGTAGAAAGAAAAGTTTATTAATTAGTAAAGTCAAATTTGAATTTTTGTTTTTTTCTGAAGATGTTCAAAGTTTTTATAATATAATCTTGATTGTTAATTCAAGCATCATAGGTAGAAGGTTATCATTGCCATGAACTATAAATGATTTGATCTCATACTATAATTTATTTAGAATAAAGGTTAACATTATAATTGATAAATATCATTAGGGAAAACTTAGTCCCTGTCGAAACCCACCTCATCATATGGGGGTTTGACATGATATGTTGGAATCTCCAATAGCTACAAGTTGCTAATCCTTACCAAAACAGGTAACTTTGAATAAAAAAAAAAAAAACAACCTTGATCTTGTTCATGAAATACAATGCTAATTTTCAGTTTATTACTGTAAATAAATGGTCAAGGCTGTATGAGTTGAGTAAGTTTCTCATTTGTAGCGATTAGAATAAAAGTCAAAGTATTAGCTCTGTCATGCTGAATGGTTTTACTTTTATATTTTTTTGGTATATGTTGTTTTTACATTTCTTGGTACAATGAACTTGTTCTGAGAGCTAATTACTTAATGTTTTCGCGCTATCTAGATTAAGATTTTCTTGATTATAAAGTTTCTATTATGCCATTTTATTTTAATATTCAGTATTTGTTGAATGAACTACATGGAACTGATTCCATTCTGTGTTTGTCAAGTTCTATTAGGATCATAAAAAGTACTTGGCGGAGCGCGAGTTTGAAGCAGTAAAGGAGCGTATTTCTGGCAAGAGGACAGGCTTTAACAGAGTTTCTTGCATAAATGCAACCCTTCCAGTATCACAATTATCAGGATTGTATCAAGAGTTAGGCGCTGAATGTAAGGTTTGTTTGTTTTCTTTGCTTGGATTCTTGTCCCATTTTTTAGCATTTCAGTTGGCCTATGAATGTATATGAGCATTTAGGACCTATGGTGGCATGTTGTCAAAAAAATCTGGAGTCTCAATAATTGTTTTTCAGGTTAATGTATTGAATAGGCCTGGCTAATTTGGCAATTGCTCCAACTTTGCATGGTTCTGCAACTTAGCATGTCAGAAAATGTTGATTCTAGCTGCAAAACTGATCGTTATTTAGTCCTGTGGACTATTCTCGAGAAAATTTGGGAATGAATTTGAGACTGGGTAAATAGTTTACCTGGGGAAGGAGATTATCTTTTTTATTTCAAAATGGTTGAGAAGGTTTTAATTTTGAGAATATTTAGCAATTGAACCAGCTGTGGGTTTTCAATAAATTTTGATGATATTTAGAGTATGGGCTTTAAACCATAATAGAGTGATGAACTTTGTTTTTGACAAATGGTTTATGTTATTACAGTAATAATTGGGACTGTTTTTGAATTCCATGTGACTCTTTCTTTTTTATTCATCAAGAGGATGGATAATAGGATGAAGATAAGTTCTGGTGCATGAATAGATGGATATTGATTGCTGATGAAAATGTTTGGTGGTTTTTATTGTATTTAGGGGAGATTCAGATTAGATCCAAATATGTGGCATACATATCCTTCATCTTTGTGATTTTTGAGGCATGGATGATCCAAAAACCAAAAAATTGATACTATTGAGAGGTATGCTTAGGTTTTCTTCACCCCCTGCATTAGTTGGAAAAACAGAAATATGGTTTGCTTCTTTCTCCGACAACCCTATTTGAATCAGCTGCTCCTAGGTTCTCTTTCTTTTACATGGAATATCTGAGCAAGGATCAAAGCTCTTAATATTACTGTAAGGACATGAATATTGTAAGCAATTAGTGATCTGATATGGTCGCTTGCAGTCCAAGGACCTAGGAGAAAAATTTAAATTTGAGACTTCTGTGGGACTTTCTTTGAATTGTTTTCTGTATTACTGAGAGTAGAGATGAACTTAAGGTGCATCAAATTACAAACAATACTTGGACTTCTATGTTCTTTTGTATTGAAGGGGTACGATATTGTACATATGGTTTCAAGTTCCTAAATTCAGAAACCAACTATCATTTCTATAGTTATGCTTGGTTTCTGTTATGAATATTATGATCCCAAACACATTTTAGAGTTTGAGGTGTTTTTAATTTATAATCTGTACTATGTATATTCTTTGCTTGACTGTCTCATGAGCTGACAATATTCTCATTCTTTTGTAGTTTAATAGCAATGGACAAGATCGAGCAGTAGTGGCAACCCTTGATCTTAATCAATGTCTAAGACTACCGGATGAAATAACTGGAAAGAAACCTGAGGTATATGATATTACTTATCTTACTAACTTTTACATGACAATGTCATGATTGTTCATACTGCAAGTTGTAAAGTGATATTAACGGTCTAAGGTCTCGGATCAGGCTGTTTTTCTGAAGTTATGATAATAGAAAATTTGATTTGAAAAGGTTGGTGTCTAGTTTTCTTCACCTCTATTCTATCTTCTTCCTCTTTACTCCTGCCACAGAACCATGGGTATATTATCCACAGTTCTGTGAAGAGTAATCTCTTTTCTTTCAGAGTCTCCAGTGCGTAAGCATTCTTTTTTCTGATGTAATTTCACTTTCACATATTTTAACATTGTGCCCTTTTCTGTTTGCGTTGCCAATTATGTCCACTCATCACATAGGATGTACTATGCATATCTTTGTGGACAATTAGCATTTAGACATCACGGCAGACACAGCTTGAGTTCTTAGCCAGGCGACTTAATGTACTACTTCTGTTGGACAGTGTTGGACAAAAACAAACAAGTCTTGGCCTTGACCTGGAGCTGATGTGATTATGAATTGCATGATAATATCTTAGGGTTTTGCTTCAACAGGGGATTGGAGCTGATTTTGCAAGGGCATACCTGAGCAACGTATGTGTTGCCAACGAACTGCAGAGACAAGGCCTGGGTTATAAACTTGTTGCAAAGTCAAAAATCGTAGCTCAAGGATGGGGTGAGAACACATCACTTTTGGTATTTATCACTACCTTTATTAGTCTTATTCCTTTCTCAATGTTCATTGATTTCCACGCAATTCTGGAAAGAAATTATGGCATGATTTTGGAAATCGACGTATTAAGCTTGGTGCATATAAATCTTAACCAGGTATGCCTGGTCATGAATTGAGCTATAGACTGACACATGCTTATCTGCTTAAATTTTGAACAATTTAATATTTCTTGTGGTTTAATTACAAGATACACAGTTCAACTTTAACATTGTTTGTAATTTTTTCACGAACTTCTAACCTTGCGATATATTACCTTTTAATTTTTTGCAATTTTGTCACCAATCCAATTCTAGGTGAAATTTACACTTGAATTTGCTAATGAGGCAAATCCTGAATTCCTTACTCTTTTTTTAATGTTATGAAATCCAAAATTGTGTTGTTGATATGAAATATTTTATATTAATTTTATCACATGTTATGCAGCAAAATAGGCCTGCCATGTTAACAAATCAGGCTTACATGTTCCTGAAATTGGATCATTGGATAGAATTGCAAATAATTAAAAGATAATGCTTGAAATTGTCAAAGTTGAAAGTTTGTAACAGAATACCAGAAACACTAAAGCTGAAGCTTTTTTCTTGGTTATACCATTCATCTTTATATGATTTCTCTTTGCAATTTCTAATTAGACAAAAATTTTCAATTATTTTCAGGCATAACAGACCTATATGTCCATGTGGCTGTTGATAATGAACCAGCAAAGAAGTTATACACAAAGAGTGGTTTCATATACGAAAACGATGAGCCTGCATGGCAAGCAAGATTTCTTGAACGGCCGCGCAGGCTTCTACTATGGATAAGTCTTGCTGGTGCACAGGAACTGTAATGGTACAGTACCAATGTATCCTGTATTTTCTTGTGCACCCACCTTTTTATTCTTTACGTGTCTATAGATTCTCTAGCACCAAACATAGTGCCTCTCTTTTTTTAAACTATAACTTGTAAAGTGAAATTATAACCATTTTTAGCATGAAAATAATGGTTAACACTGTCAGTCTGTTCATTGCAGTACTTGATTTGATGAAATTGGACCAAAATTTCATTGTAGGTCTATGGTAGGTTTATTTGGGCCCAAAAATTGGGCTAAAATTGTGCCCTAGTTTCCATTTTACCCAACAAAATTAGGGCCCCAAAGTGAATCAATCTAGTTATTCTATGTAGTTAGGAATATGAATATTGTAATGCTTGCAAGAAGAGATAACTTTGCCAAGTTGCAACCCTGCATAAATCTTTTATATTAAATCTCATTGCCCGATGGATTAGCAGATAATAATTAATTAAGTACAAATTTAAAGAACTGGAATTCAAAGAGCCTCATGTGATCCTTTAAAATTTATTATTCTCACGATTTTTTTTTTTTTTAATATTAATTTTTTGTTGGTTTTCTCATAGTCTTATGTATGACTTTTTACACTAGCTAGTATCACATTCTTGAAGTAGAAGTAGCCAACCTCCAGGATCAATTGATCATACGCCTTATTTTATAGTACTTAAACTAACCTGAAAAACTCTCCCCCCCACGAAAGCTTCAAACCCTGCATATTATAACGAAATCCACAGGGATTATAACAGGTTCCAGTACGAAAAATGAAATTTAAATCAAATTTTAAGTTTTGAGTTTTCTGATCGAGGGCTAGCTTACTGGTCATACTGAACTCTGACTATGCCAGCATCAGTATCAGCGATTCGGGAGAAGGCATCTTGTGAGAGATTAATGTCTCCCATGCAGCCTCTGCTACAATAATCGACGATCTTCACTACAACACTGCCTCGTTTGCAAGGATGCGGTGCTTTGTTTGCACCTCCGATGCATGTGACTCTGTACCTTCTTCCACATGCTGCTCCATTATTCCACAGGGCATCACTTACCCCAGCAACTATTAGCCCATTATTTTGATTTCCATAGCATTTTGAAGCTGAAGACATTTGAATCACTTGGTAGTTATATCAATTCGTTGTAATATAAATAGACAAGTTAGGTTTTTATATGCTTGAAAGACATATACTTACGAGTATAAGGAGGCATCGGTTTTTTACTGTCGTTTTTATACCAAACGGCAAGGCCTTGTGCAGCATTTGCAATGGAGGCAAGGCATACCGCTATGCCTATCATAACAGCAACTCTAATTGCAATGCCAATGCTCATTTTCTTAGTTAGGTGTTGCTTAATTTTCTGTTATATGTTATAATCCCAAGTCTTCTGGCTCCGGTAACCATTTATATAGGGAAATCCAAGAAATTAAGTCATCCATTTTCTAAAAAACCAAACACTTTTCCCACGCTGAATAATTTCGCTAAATTAATGATTATAGCCTAATAATTGCGAAGACTAATACTGGTCTCCCAATACAGGTCTTTTCCAAGCAGCTTCGTGGAAGAAAGGTAGGAAAAATGGACTATACAGTGCGTGTATTGGAGAAAGAAGAAAAAAGGTATAACAGTTCATATTGCATTATTGCTTTGCTGTTCTTATGTTCTTCGTTTTATATTAAAGAGCTTATTTAGGGACAGATTTTTTGATTTTCTTTTTTCTTTTTTTGTCTTATTTGGTGAATTGAATTAATTTTTTAATTAGTGATAATTTATACAAAATTTTTAATCTAATTATTCAATTAGAAGTGAGTGAGGAGAAGCACCATAAATGGCGATAAGACTAATAACCTGGTCTCCGCACCACATACAGGTCTTTTCCAAGCAGCTTCCCGTGGAGGAACAGGTGAAGACAATGGACTATACACGTGCGTTGTATTAGGAGAAAGAAAGATGTTATAATCCCAAGTCTTCTGGCTCCGGTAACCATTTATATAGGGAAATCCAAGAAATTAAGTCATCCATTTTCTAAAAAACCAAACACTTTTCCCACGCTGAATAATTTCGCTAAATTAATGATTATAGCCTAATAATTGCGAAGACTAATACTGGTCTCCCAATACAGGTCTTTTCCAAGCAGCTTCGTGGAAGAAAGGTAGGAAAAATGGACTATACAGTGCGTGTATTGGAGAAAGAAGAAAAAAGGTATAACAGTTCATATTGCATTATTGCTTTGCTGTTCTTATGTTCTTCGTTTTATATTAAAGAGCTTATTTAGGGACAGATTTTTTGATTTTCTTTTTTCTTTTTTTGTCTTATTTGGTGAATTGAATTAATTTTTTAATTAGTGATAATTTATACAAAATTTTTAATCTAATTATTCAATTAGCTATACTTTTTTTTTTGGTTAAATAGGAACACAAAATATATATACGAATTAGGAATTACTCATAATATATTCGTAAATTTAACTAATGAAAGCATTTAAAAAGATGGTATACTACTTTTATTGGTTATATATAAAAGCTCGATAAGACTCCACGAGCTTTCAAACTGAACATCGATCATTAGACTCGAGCTTGATTCGAGCCAAATTTTTTCGAATTTTTCTCAAGTCGGTTCAACTCATTTACATCATTAGTTTTTCTTTTTAATTTTTTTGGAAGTAATATCAATAAAATATAATTAGAGGTCCACTAGTCGTGTAGTGTTAATCCCACGATTAAGGTCAAATTGCCATTACTTTTCCACTAATAAGGGATATTATAATTTGAATAATTTCACTTTGAAATTATGAGCTATACGCACTGCTTCCAGCCATATAAATCGTGTCAAGTTGGATGAAAAATAAACTATCAATTCAAGAGCTCAAATATTCCTAATCA
Organism: Jatropha curcas; assembly: GCF_014843425.1. The sequence goes on along the minus strand of NW_023591615.1, from coordinate 10,652 downwards.
CTCCATCAATTATCTTCTCATATCTTTTAAGTTCTTAGCTAATTCAATTTCTCCATGAAGTTACTACTTCCTTTCTCATCTCTCTCCATTTATGTATATGTTCTTGTTTTCTTTTGCTCCACTAACTTTGCATCTACAAGCAATGACACCAAACTTGAAATGAACCTTATTTTCAAATGAACTTTACTTGCATGATCAAGTGTTCAAAATGTAGAGTTATTATTCATGAAAGGATTTTATTAAAGTACCACTTGGAACTAATAGGCGATGATTAATCATGAATAGGCAGCTGATGAGTGCATTACATGCTAATTTTTTTCTGAAAAAATTACAGTACGATATTTGTGGTTTACGAAATATAACTAGTTTGTTCCTGTCTTTTATAAAATAGATTAAAACATTCCTATATTTTACTTTTGTTAGACTATAAGGTCCTTCCGTCTAATTCTTGCATTTTTTCTATTTAGTACCTTATAAAATGACGAAAATAACTCTTTTATTTTTTAAAAACACAGGGACGGAATAGTTGTATTTTTCAAACTATAGGGACCATATTGTAAATTTTTTGGTATGATATTTTAGTATCTTTCCTTTGATCTTTGTATTTTCTTGTTGACTTAACGGAAAAGATGCAAAAAATAGACAGAAGGACCTAATAGTATAACGGAAGCAAAACATAGAGACAAAGTGATATATTTTAAAAAAGATAGGGACAGACTAGTGATATTTTACAAACCACAGGAATGGTACTGTAATTTTCCATTTTCTTTAGCTAAAATTAGAATGCAATTGATTCTAAATTTTAAAATTGAAATACAATTAATAGTATAAAACATTGAAAAACTAAATTAATTTTGACAGTTAATTAAGCCAATTAAATTCTCTCTCCTATATCAAAATATATAACATAGATGTTCTCTCATAATTAGAGTAAAAAACTTCATTTTTACTACAAATATTTGATTTGGAAAAATAAAGTTCAAGATCATATATTTAAAAAAAAATAAAGTAAACAACTTTTAACATATTTGACCTAGTATCTTAACATTTAACAAAATAAAAAAAATTAGAATAGCCTACTGCAACAAGCCCACTTTTGTTCCAATAACTATAGTGAACCTTCTTCTTCTTCTTCTTCTTCTTCTTCTTCTTGTTTTCTCTTCATCCCACAAATTATGTGCTTGCAGTTCCAGTCTTCCACTGTGTTATTATTTATGTGATTAATCATACAACAAATTGAAGACAAATTGAAGACTTCCAGTTCCAGTCTTCCACTATGTTATTATTTATGTGATTAATCATTTACGTTGTAATGGCCTTAAAGAAAATTGTACCCAAGAGTGCAATTAATAGTTTACTTATTTATTGAAATAAATTTATTTATTGGGAGACCGAATGAATCAAAATAAGATTGTAGAACTGAGTTAATTTTTAACTCCGTCGCTATGTAATGCCTTCTCTCTTTGTCATTATTCTAATAAATGATAAGATCCCTACTCTCCTCAGAAAATTTTGTCGCCTGGTTATAGATTTATGGAAGACGTCAGTGTTGCAGGTATGTTTTTTAAATTTTTTTCATTAATGGTTTTGGACAATATCATATTTGACTTGATTTGTTGTGATTGGGTGAATAGAGGTGTATATTGTAAGCAAAAGAGAGTGTTTGAAGTTATTATTAAAGTTACTATTTCTGGTTCTATTTACGTACTACAAAAACTTTGTTAGGTATGTTATAGCTTTTTCTCTCAAGAATTTTACCTTTCAGTATTGTTCTTTGTCTTGATGTATTTCAGTTTAGGTTTTTTTAACTTAACATTTTTCGGCTAGGATTGAGTATTTTCGGAAAAACCTATTGGCATGAGTTTAGTTTTGCTTAGGTTTTGTTAAGTTTTTTTCCGGTAATTTTAATCAATAAAATTAAAATTTTGCTGATAAAAAAAATCGATTACCAATTCCACGATATAATGGCTACTAAAAATGGAATGGTAATAGAAATTTCAATCCCATTACCATTCAACCTACTAAACATGCTGTTAGAATATTAGGTTAAGCCTAGCTAATATTGCAATTGATTCGCTTAATAATTTTTCATCTTCTTTTCATGGGTAATGCAAAAAGGAAAAAAAAAAAAAAAGTCAAGTTCTTAGATATTCCCAATAATTTTAAAATATTACGGTTATTATTACTGATTAATTGAATTCTTAGAATTCAGAGCCAAAGTATGCAGTCCAAAAATATTAGATGTAACCAACTAAAATTGAGAAAGATGAGATGAGAGTTGATTTCTCTTTTATTCAAGATAAACTATAAACAAAACCAGCTGATCTTACATAAGTGAAGATATGTATAGATAGATGCTGCCTCACTGAACATCATCCTTACACTCTTCACACATTCTTTATTTATTTTCCCCTTTTTATTTATTTATATTTTGGTGTTGGACATGATAAGAAACTTGCTAGGGCAACTACACACAAGCTTCTCCTGTTAATGCCATTTACGACTTTCCTTACACCCTGCATATTAAACAAAGATAGTCAAAATCCATCCATAATTTAATTACTTGATTATATATATATATGTAAAACCAAGTGAAGTGGAGTTACCAGGTATATCCAACTTGGAGTGATGGAGCAGCAGGATCAGCAATCTTGGCATAAGCATCGTCAGAAATCTGAAAAGTTATTCCGCAGTCTGGGCAGTAATCAGCTACTTTTACATCGACAGAGGTGTGCAGTTTGCAAGGTTTGCTTGCGTCGGAGGACTTAATGCACCTCACTCTCAGAGTCTTTTTACAATTATCCCCTCCAGCCCACAAGGCCTCACTTACTGTTGCCACCAGCGTAGTCGTCAGTGGATCATCTCCGTAACACTGGTTGGCTATTCCAAAACAGAGGAACACCATCATATATTAATTACAGAATAGTTTTGGTATCTAATAATTTTTCCATATACATATATAGATCTATATATTCTTACGAGAGTAAGGTGGATCATAGACAGAAGCAGTTCCTGTAGAACCGCCATTGCCAATACCGGAAGCACCCCCCTCGCCGTTGGCACCACCCTCTTCAGCGCCATTGTCATCGTTCACTCGAATGGCAAATGCAACTGAGGCAAGGTATCCCACCATGCACAACATAAGCAATACTTTCATTGCCTTTCCCATGATTTTAGTTTTGGTTGCTCTCTATGATTAAATTGGCACTTAAATGTGATTGAAAGCTAAACACATTACCTCCCTATTTATAGGGATGATCTTTAGTTTTGGTTGCTCTCTATGATTAAATTGGCAACTTTAAACGTGTGATTGAAAGCTAAACACATTACCGTCCCCATTATTATAGACATAAGCAATACTTTCATTGCCTTTCCCATGATTTTAGTTTTGGTTGCTCTCTATGATTAAATTGGCACTTAAATGTGATTGAAAGCTAAACACATTACCTCCCTATTTATAGAGATTCAGCAACGCCATAAATATGCATGGGGTAATAACATAGGGCTTAAAGCACCCACAAAATTAAATAATCATTAGAATGTAGAAGATGGGATCACACAAACATAGCATGTTGGTAGTCTTTGTTTTGTTGTACTTGTAAATGATCAACAATGACCAACAATGACGTAAATAAAAAAAAAAAATTATCGTGAATTGCACTCCTGTCCAAATAAAAGAAAACAAATCAAAAAACAAAATGATTACCTATCATGTAAATTTATACGGTATGAATAACAACAATGTCATTTTCACAACTATAACTATCATATACAATTTTTTTGTCATGATATTCATAATAGAGTGTTATACCATACCCCGCTTTACATCAATTTGTTTTTAATTTTTGCTTCAAAAGAAAACTCTTTGTTTCTAATTTTCACTTTTTTTGTGAATTTTTTCTAATTTTCTTTTATAATATATGTGCTTATAAAAAAAAAGGGAGTATCAAACTCTTGGAACATTTGTTTCAAAAAAAAATTTCCATTTTTGTTATTTTTTTCTAGTAAAAAGATATTTATATTTTCATTTGTCTTAATCCACGAATGTTTTTCATAAATAAAACTTCTGACGTTATAAATTATTCACTAAATTTAAGTATGTTGAGCTATTTCTTGTGAATGAAAGATACCAATAAGTATTTAGTTTTTATAAGACATTCTTACATATAGAATGAGATTTTGATATAAAACTAATTTTTCAATTAGGTGGCATCCAACAAAATAAAGTTGAGTCACTAAAATAAAAATAAAAATAGAGAATTTAACCGTGTGTTCACTTTAACATAAAGATTATATTAAAAAAATTAAGTACAAAAATAATTTTTCAAACATGTGGCATCCAACTAAGCAAACTACTAAACAAAAATGAAATCCACTAGAAATTTAAATTTATTGACCAAACCGAAAATTAAGATAAAAACATTAAAAATTATTTTTATTTGAAACCGTAAAAAAAAAAGGTGGAGGAAGATCATTTTTGTTGCTAATCTACCACCATCTGCATTGTGAAAGTTCCGAATATAATAATATCCAGCTCCATCCTTTCTCCACAAAAGAAGGATCTTTTGTTGATTTGCTGATAGGTTATACACAGAACATATCAAGATTCTAAAAGAAGCAAATTGTTAAACCTTAAAGAATCATGCTCGCATATTTTTCATATACAATTCTGCATATTCTTGTTGTAAGAGAACCATTTGACTCGTCATGCGTTTGCTTATAATATTCCCAAGGGAACATCTTTGAACCAATTAGCAATTTCTGTGATTATTGTACATGCAAATGTACATGTGGTTGTTTAATGGAAACTACTAATATAAAATTGCAAACTATCAAAGCAAGAGATTATGGATAGATGAAAAGAGAATTTAGGTAACAGTTGCTTACAACTACCTCTGTTTTATAATATTTGTCAAATTTGAAAAAATAGTTTGTTCTAAAATACTTTCACATTTGTGGTTTTAAGGAGTAATAAATATTTTTTTTCAAGTTTATCTTTTATATATGACCAATAATTATTACTTCAATTTAATGGTTTTATTTGAGAATGAATATTAAATTAAAGGTAATAGTCAATTTACTCAATAATTTATTGTAACTTAAACGCATTTAATGGTTTTCTTAGAGAACGTGAAATTTCAAATGTGACAAATATCATGGAACAGGTAAAAATATAATACAAAACAAGTGGGTGGTATACTATTTTTATGTCCATTTACAGAATTAATTCATTACCACAAATTACATACTCTCAATATGCTATATTTGTGTCATCCCATTATATATGAATACATCATAATCATTTTAAACAAAAATGTATTCCCTGTATCCATAAATATAAATGTTCTAAAGTTTTTGCACGGTAATAAAGAAAGTAATTAATTTTTTTGGATTATAATACAAAATTTCATTGATTGGAGTAAATTATCATTTATCTTACATTATTAATAATTAATGTGTTTAATATACTCCATCCGTCCCATTATTTTGTCCTACTTTCTTTTTCAATCCGTTCCAAATCATTATCTTGTTTTCCTTTTTTTTAGAAATAAATAATATTTGAAGTTTACTATTTTATCCATATTTAATGTGCTACTTTGTCAATAAATTATAATAGTCAAACTACTGTACTATCATTAATTAAATTATATAAACAAAACTAACACATTAACCTTTAAAATCCTCCAATAAAATTCTATTGAATCAAATCTTTGATTAATTTCAAGAACAATGTATTATGAATCATTTAATTTTTTTATGGATATTAACTTAGAAAAAAAAATGAGGTAAAAATTATAACTTAATCATATTGACTAAATTTTTTTAATCTATATGCAGGTCAAATTAGGACACAAATTACGGAATCAGAGTATGTAAAAGTAAAATTGAAAAAAATTCATCAATTACTCTTTAATATTTTCAAAATGACTTATAATATTAAAAATGACTTATATTTATGCACAGGAGAATAATCGTAAACGTGATTCACATTCTGCTCCTTTCTTATTCCTATATAGTAATCATTCACTTACGGTAATGCCTATGTTGAAAACTAAATTCTCATTCTCATATGTTAACTTTTAGTGGTATCCATTTTGCTTAGTTGTTTGCTTAGAAGGATGACACCCGGTTGGAAAATTATTTTTTATACTTAATTTATATATATATATATATATATTATCCAAATTATCAAATTAATATTAATATATCAACTGAAATAGATCATTATTTAAATCAATTAATATTTTTCAAAAATATTTAAATTATAGTATATTGTATAATTAAATATTCTTTCCTTTTAAATTTATACGAAAAACATGATATTTAATTCATATGGACTTAGCGTTGTGCACAAAGTTTCCTTGCTTTCATCAAGTTGCAATGATTAAACCACCAGGAGGTTTATGTTGCTTTCAAGTGACATACTTACCAAGATATTTTATTTCAACAGTATTGTTTTAGGATTGAACAGCTATTCTATTTAATTCTGAACAGTCAAATGTAACAGTTTATGCTTTGATGAACAATCAAAGAACAATTTTCTGATTGTGGAAGAATCACACCAGTAGGTTGCAACCAACTAGGTAGCATACTTTACCAAATAATTATTTATCAACTTAACTCAACAATTTTAATTAATGATATTTTAATTAAGGTTAAGGGGTTCCTGCAACCCTCAGCTGGGATCCCAGAAGCTAGTCCAGACTGTCGGAGAAGAAGAGGAAGCCTCTTAACGAACCCTTAGTAGCTAGCAGATTTTATTAAATTATAAATAAATAACTTTTATTAAATATGAAGATCAAAATTTTAAACTTTACAATCTTAAAGTTTTTACAATCCGACTCTCGCCCTAACGTTGAATACTTCACAAAGGGAACTCCCTGGGGGCAGTGAGAGATGAGGAGTGCTTTAGTATATTTTTATACAAGTATAGCCGTTCACAAGAGGAGTAGGCCTCTTTAAATAACATAGAAAAGAATCTTTTACTATTCTACTTTTAACTATTTTATAACGTGCTTGCGTGTCTGCCACCGATCTTTGAAACAGTTGTTTGACCTTTAACTGTTGGATGTAATAGTTTTGCTTTTCCTGTAGAACAGTGATTTAACATACTTTACTATTTGAATGATTGGTGAAATTAAGGTTTCACCTGCCCTTTTACTCAGTCATGAGGACGATTGTCCTTCTTTTTCTTTTCTTTTTTCTTGCTTTGTTTTTTGTTTATTTTTCTTTTGCTTTTTCAGCTTTACTTTTGACTATTAATGGATTCAAAAAATTCTCATTTACTATCTTCGTTGGAGGATAGTGCGGGAAGATGTGATGAGGAAGGAGAAGCCATGTCAGCCATCTTCTGTTTGCGTTGATTTTAGAATTATTTTTACCTGGAAACAGTTCTGCACTGCTTTTTTACTTGATGAGGGTTTTACTGCGAGGAATCAGATCTGTTTGAGAGATTGCATTGAGCTTTCTTGGCAGAATTCTTTCTATACTCATTGGATGTTTTGCTAGAAGCTACCTTGCTTGGCATTTGCTTTTTGGAATTCCGAAAGTCGGTTGATCCTTTAGTGCAAGATGTGGTATGCAGATAGGTTAATGGAGGAAACCTTGTTTTTAATTTATCACGTATCAGAGATCAATTTTAAGTTTCCGTCGTAGGAGTGTTCTGAAAGATCCCCACCATTTAATTTTTGTTCTTTTTTACCACATTAGGAATCTGGTTATGTTCCTACGGCTCTTGAGTGTGTCCAAATCCATTAGATATTATCCAGGGCGGAAGAAGGCCACTACTAATAGTTACATAAGGGAAGGGATATGGGGCTTTCTTGCGTAGGATTGGGTTTTAATGGGCTTTAACAATTACATGAATTAATGCCTTGGATTGGAGGAGGGATAATTTTCATTTGGAATTCCCCTAGTTTCCCAGCCTTTTATAAACCAGTTAGGCAACTTTACATCAGTACGAAGGATGTATCAAAATAGATTAAACCATGTATGAGCGTTCAGCAGTTGGGATTTTTGATAGCAAAATTTTGTCCCATGCATCACGATATCAAAATTATTGCTCATACTAGTACTGTGGACATGTTTATATTAAAACTTTAAAATTGTCTACCAGGGGGAGAAAGAGAGGGTATAGGCAGTCCTTTGGGGATGAAGGCAATCGTTGTGATTTTAAGTGAAGATTATAAAATTAACAGATCTTATTTTTTGAATTCTAATTATGTTTAATTCGTTTACAGATCCAAGTATCCAAGGAAATATTATGATTAATATTACTTGGCGGTTTTGATAAGGATCCAGTTGGAGCATTTAGTACCAATCTCAGAGGAGTACTTGTTTTAAAACAGACCAAGGATCTAGTGTTATTATTATCATTCTTTATAATTCAATTTCATATGAAAAATAGGTTTAAGAAACCATTTATGTATAACCTTCGTATTATTTGGATTTTTGGCAAATCACAGCATGCAACGGATTTGATAAGTTCTTTATCTGCTACGATTTGTGACAGACTAAGCCGTACCATGACGGGTGACGATCGCTAGGTGTTAGAAGACTACCTGGCGCCTCTGTGGAAGAGGGACAGCATTTATACTTTTTAACGCCTTAAACACTTCTGGAGATTTGACTTAGCTGTTCAATCCATTTTTTTAAGATCTGGGAAGTTTAGTTGTTTAGGTTTTAGGTAAATCTTCTGAATGCTCAGGAGAGTTTTAGTGGGTGATAGGTTCTTCTTAGGGCGCTCTTGCCCCTGTATCCTTTTTCCATGCCCATCGTTCTGTTACAGGATTCGCGAGTCAGAAAGTCTGGTAATGTTATTTTATCTCTTTAATAATGTCATTATTCAAATTCAAATATATAGATAGCTGCCATCTTGCAAAAATTTAGGAAGCGATTTGTTACATCTTTTTTGTAAAACACGTCTTCTTTCAGTATTATACAATCATACGACAGTAAAGATTGTTGATTATAAAATCTAGATTGGAATTTATTGGATGCCAATTTACATATACTTTAAAATCTCTTTATAGTAGATAATTTATTTGAGTTTGGGTTTTTTTTTTTTTTCCCCCATGAAAATACCCAGGAAACCCGCATACTGTATAATGCGTTCTTACATTATAGTACTTTTGATTTTATAAATACCACCCATATCCGCAAATCTTGAGCATCAGTTTCAACTATTCTTGATGCATGTTGGCCCCTGCAGGGATATAAAGATATTGGATTTTTAGACTAATATCGGTTTTATTTTTTTTACTTAGTGGCGTATGTGGGTGGTCCTGGCCGAGATATTCTTAGCTATTATGTATGTCTTATCATTGCAATTCAGTAGTGGATCAATCCTATAACATAGTTTACTCACAATGATAACGTTGAAGTTGGGTTTTATTGTTAACTCCATCAGTGGACTAACTTGGTACCCAAAAATCACATTAAGCGCTTGCAGTTCTATTTAGTGCTGGAAAGCCCCGTTTCTACTGTATAAGACCAAAAACTAACTTAGTGTTTTAAATAAGCCTAGTTACTCAATGCTAAACATTATTTCAATTTACCATGCGAATGTTTTAAGTGTTTATTGTTCTTTCTAATGTTTCTACTAAACTAAACTAGAACTCATCCCATATAAATACAAATCCTAGTGGATTAAATTATCAATTCATGTTCCTTCTGTGGAACACAGAGGAGCATTTTTTTTTTAATCAAAAGGCTACATTCCATTATATGACCGAAGGGAAACGTAATGCTGTTTATATCTAATTCATTAGGATGAATTGGATCTGCATATAACCAGATTTCATATCAATTTACTAAAATATTTGCTTCTGATATATTGTAATAAAATCTTCTTATTGCGTAATGGATTACCTTATCCCATTTTATGGCTGTCTTATCAGTGTTTATTAATTACTTTAAATCGAGGGATTCCTCTTTCTATACTTCAGCACTTTTTACTCTTAACTATTAAAAGCTTGCACAAGACCACGGACTTTCTAGATTCTACTAATTATCTTTTTTTTTCTAATCCTGAAAATTATTCTTTTTCTAAATTGGTACGATGGAGGTTTTCAGGGGCTCATTTGAATAGGTCGCGGCTTTTAGTTGTAATGGATTTTTCCATTCAATAGTCCTTTTCTCATAGCGTTAAATCTTTACTATTGTGTTTGTTTACCCGTTTCCCAAAATGGCATTTTGGGTGATTCTGCCCACATAATTATGTTTCGCGCATAAAATTGGCCTTTAAATTTACCCTAATTCTTACTTTATTTATCTTTATCTTTTCTAGTTGCCTTTTAATCCTTTGAAAGATTATGTATTAATTTCTTCAATGATTAAGGGTCTTTCTTCTTTAGGGGACTTTTTTATAAGAAATTAATTTTTTCCAAAGGTTTATAGAATGAGCTTCTTATTTAAAAAAATTTAAAATTTTTTTCGGGGCTTTAGGTTTTTTTTCTAGTTTAAAATTTTCTTTTAAAACCTAGCTTTCTTACTTTTTCCTTTTTACTTTTTGGGAAACTTTAATGGGGCAAATTCTTCCCTTTTTTTTTATCCGGGGGGATTTAATTGGTTTTTTTTTTTTTTTTGGGGGGTTTTTAAAAAATTTAGGGGTTTTTTAACAAATGAATGGTGTTCCTAAGATTACTCTCTCT
>NW_023591614.1:0-23313 GCF_014843425.1 Jatropha curcas | reverse complement strand
AAAAGAGAGAGATTTGTACTTTTAAGAATTCAATTAATTTAATTCATACTATTGGTAGTTGACTTAAAAAGTCTTTGTCCGTAGTTGAATTGAAGTAAGTTGTGGGCCTATAAACCGTTGAATAATTAAAGTGGTTGTAGACTTGCAAGACTCGCGGTCGAACAGATGTCACCTGACCTTAAAATTCCAACCTTTACCGTTGCTTTCCAATTCATGGAGCTCTTCTAATGGCTTCTCGCTCTTCTTTACTTCCACAAAGGATCCAATTTTGGCTGTAAGAACCATGTTATTCCTTGAGCTTTATATCAGCAAACAACAATTTTGTTTACTTCCTCCATAACGAGTTGAGTCTCAAAGGTCATAAACATCAATCAAAGATGAAGGCAAATCTCTTGAAACGGATTTTAACAGCATGGAAGAGTCCCTGTTTTTAGTCGTTGTTCTCTCAGAAAAACTATATTTTTCAGCATGAGTGCTTGGATAAACTTGTGAAGATCAATAGATTTCTCAGAGACAACAACAGGGCATGTAAGTGGTACCATTTTCTTTAAACGTAGATCCGTCTGATGTCAAAAAACCAGAGAAGAATGATTTCCCGAAGCATTTTTACAAGGCATGAAAAAGAAAATTTCAAAGGAAGAGATGGAGAAAGTGCCAAAAGGTGGAGACAAGTTCTGGACGGAAAGTTGGCTACAATCTGTGGGCTGGGAGTCACAACAATGGTAAGATTTATTTACCTTGTTTTTTTCTCTGGTGGGGGGTGCTTTTTTAATTACTAGCACTACTTATAATTGCAAATTTGAAGTCCAAATTAAGGAGAAATTAAAATATAAATCAATGCTTGTTTTTCTAACTCCATGGAACAATTATTCCACATCTTAATTAATAATAGTCAACTCCAAATGGAATGGTTTCAACTATTCTCCAAGAATCTGGAAACCGAGAACGAAGGAGATAATCTTAATTTCCTTTATTTTTCTAGCACTACAATATTCTTGCAGCAAGAAAATGAATCTAAGTTAATAATTTAATTTTGATTTGCTCTATTTATGTTTCTGATTTAAACAGGGAGGAGATGGTCCTCATAGGCAGCAAATTGTAACAGATATTTCAGAACAAATGGATGATGCATCACCAATAATACCAATGACTTTTGTTGGAATGGGCTCCTATATTATTGAATGGAAAAAATTTTATGTCTGGAGTCAAATGTCGTCCATATGGTAGGGAATTTGGGGTATGGGTTTTGCATAGGTAAAACAACTGTTGCCAGAGTCATATATGATATGGAATTTGTAGCCAATTTTGAGATTCATTGCGTTTTTTCCGAAAAAATATTAAAGAAAATTTCAGAAGACATGGTATTGCCTTTTTCTACAGAAAAATTTTAATAGAAAAAAGAAGCTTAAGTACATGGAGTTTCAATGCTAGTCTTAATGTGATCAAGAGAAGGCCTTGGTCACAAAAAAGGTTCTTCTTGTTCTTGATGATGTGGATGATTTGACCAATTGAAGCCTAGCTAGAGAACCAAATTGGTTCGGTCAAGGAAGTAGATTTCATAACAACTCGTGATAAGCAACTTGCTGGTTGCAACATGGAGTGCAGAGTATATACGAAGTTCAGTAATCCAAACAGTGATCAAGCCCTTCAGCTCTCAGTCAGTATGCCTTCAAACAAAACAATTCCCAAGATAGAGTAATTTGGACCTCTTCCCAAAAGTTCACATCTTAATGTCAAGACTTCCTTTGGCTCTCAAGGTTTTGGGCCTCTTTTTTTGAATGAAACAAGCCTTATCGAATGGCAAAGGGTGCAAGACAACTAGCAATTATTCCTGACTTGAATGTCAATGATGTGCTGAAAATAAGTTTTGATGGATTGGATGAATTACAACAAAAAAGAGGCGTTTTTCTTGATATTGCATGTTTTTATTTAACAAAATATGGAGAGCAAAGAGATTGTGAGGAATGTTTTCGAAGCTTGTGGCTTCTTCCCCGACATAACATTTGCTGTTCTTAAGGAATAAGGTTTGATTAGATTTTCGCTTGAATAAATAAGTTGTTGATGATGATTTGCTACAAGAAATGGTCGGAAATTGTAGCGACAAAGAATCTAAAGACCTGCAAGCGTAGCAGAATTATGGGATCCCTGAAGAAATTCACGCAGTAATTGACAAAAAATAAGGTAAACAAGTCTTTTTTTTGTTCTTTTTTTTATGGAATAGGAATGCTTTTTACTCAGGTTTCCTTTTGTTTCTAGAAATAAAGTTTATACCCTTCGGAAATTTCTTTTCGGAAAATGTTTCTTGCTAAAAATCTTATTTTTCAAAGAATTCAAGTTTGTATTATTTGGCTACAAAAATCTTTAAAAATTATAAAAATGTTTAAATTTATGGTGAATTATGAGAAAAGGAAATAACATTTAAAAGAGATAAGAACATGTTAGTGGTCCAATCCGGTTCATTTTCTGCCCCGTTAGGTAGCAAATTTCAAAATTAGCTAATAATAGTAAAAACTTTAAATTTATAAACTACAAAAATGTTTTATAAATTATAAAAAGAAAATTTATATGTTTAAATTTTTTATTAAATATTGGAAAAAAAATTAAATATAATAAAATGTTAAAGATGTATGTCGGCACAAAAAACAGAAACGTAGAAATATGAAATGTGGAAATGACATTAGGAAACAACATTTAAAATTATATACAAACATGTGAAAACCATATCGACAACACAAGAAATGCTCATAGCTAGGAGTTGCGTGTATCATAGTTGTGGTGATCCTTGAATTGACTACTGTCCCTAGCTAATTGGTGGTGTTGTCTGGTGACAAGTGTTGATGTGATAGTTTATGGACTGTCTGTGATCATTATATTGAAAATTATATTCAGTTCCAATTTAACGAAAGGTGACATTAAATTGAATTTCAACCTAATATTTAACTTTTCTGAAGGTTATGAAGTTTGTCATTGTCCTTTGTATTGAAACTTGAAGGGAAGCAAAAAACGATAGAAAGGCATATATTAAGACATGTCCAAAGCCTAGAGAAATGGTACTTGGAATCAAATGCTTTTGCAAGAATGAGTTCGTCTTTTTAGATTGATCAATTTCTATACTTCTGGTTCCACCAGCGTCAAACCATGTAGATAACGTGCACTTCAACATGGCCCTTCTATCTTTTCCTCATCAGTTGAGGTATCTCCATTCGGTTTAGATTTCCTTTTGAAGTCGCTGCCATCAAATTTCTGCGCTGAAAATCTTGTTTAAGTTTCAGATAAGTGGACCAGTAATGTTGAACAACTTTGGACAGGATCAGAGGTATGTCTTTATAGTGTGTGTGTATATATATATATTTATATAACATAACAGTCTTAAATTTTAAAAAATTATTAGTAATACTTTATAAGGTTTAATATATTACAATATGAATATAAATTTAAATTAGTTAGCAACTGATAGGGATGGTTGTTGCCATGACTAACCATTCATACAGGCCCTCATTGGTTCCTTGAAGGCTGTCTTCCACTCATCACCTTTCTCTAAACACGAATTTGGTAGAATCCATTTGCAAAGATCAATCCTTGAGAAAAATTGGAAGCTTCCATGCAATCGATAAAGCATATTCATCAAGTCTTGGAATAGAAAATTTGTACTTGAATCGTTATCTTGTTAACAGCCCTTGAATCTATCACCAATTCTCCAATTTTGCCATTCTTTTTTAGGAACAACAAAGGCTGGCACAACACAGGAGAACCACTCCTCCTTATAAAGCCTCCTCTTTTTAACAATTCATCAAACCTTGCTTTTGTATTCATTTCACTCATCTTTAGGACTCATTCTATAGTAGTGCTTATGAGGAATTTGAGCTCCCGGAACAAAACTGATCTCATGTTTGTAATTGATTTAGAGGGGGCAAACCGATAAGGTTAAGTGTTCGGGAAAAGCTCTCTCAAACATCTCTAATAAGAAAATTGTACCTCTTTTGGAATCACAATGATTCTGTTTGGGCTCATCCTTCACATCAATTGGAACATAGCAGGCAAGCCCTTCCATGATCTCACTCTTTCTCCATCATTGGATAACAATCCCAACCAATTCCAAACTTTCTCTTTTCTTCTTTATCGCTTCTCGGGTAGTAACGGTGTGAGCAAATAGTGTTTAACCGCTCATGGAAAAAGTGTAAGTATTGGCCTTTCCTTGTGTTGCACATCCTTATCATACAACCAAGGTCTCCCAAGAAGCAAGTGACAAGATGTTATTGGGATAACATGGCAGCTCACCTCATCCACGTATTGCCCAATTGCAAAAGGAACTAGACACTTCTTAGTGACTTTAATTTCATGCTTAGAATTCAGCCAAGCCAACCTATAAAGGTTGTCAATTGGCTCGGTTTTTAGTCCCAACTTCGCAACCATTTCATTGGATACAACATTCTCATATGCACCACTATCAATAATAACTTCACACAATTTATTTTTTGTCAAACATCTAGTGTGAAACAGGGATTTCCTCCTCCAATCCTCCTCATTCTTTTCAATTCAATATTCAAAATACGCATCATCACTAAACACTCCCCATCTTCCATTGCATCACAAACTAGCATATCTCCCTCATCAACATTCAATTCACTATTTACTACAACAGAATCAGCATGGTATATTTCTTCCTCAATCTCCTCTATCTCTCTAAGGGCCATTACTTTCCTTGAAGGACATTCAGATTGGAAGTGTCCATACCCTTGACATTTGAAACATTTCAAAGCATTCTTAGAGGTACTTTTGGATGGTGGGACAGATTGGGTGTTTCTTGGTGTGTTGGAAGTGTTTTTAAGAGGGGGTTTTTTTAAGAGGGGGTTTTGGTGAGGGTGTGTGTGTGGTCTTAATAGGGGTAGAATTGGGGCTACTAGAGCTCAGTTTGTAGTTATAAGGTCTGATATTGGTTTTGCTTTGGTGTGAATGCTTCAAACTTGTCTCACTTCTTAATGCTAATCTCTTCAATTCAATAAGAGATTCATAAGGGTAGAAGCTTACCATGTCTTGGATGTCGGAACGCAAGCCTTGGAGAAAACGCCCCATGATCAGCTCCTCGATCTCCTTGACCTCACACTTAATAAGAATTCCTCAAATTCCATGGTGTATTGTTTTCCTTAAATTCCATGGTGTATTGTTCCACGAGTTTAGTATCTTGTTTGAGGCTCAACATTTTCTCAATCATTTTCTGTCTATAATGGGGTGGCAAGAACACCGCATTCATCTCTTCTTTCATCCTATCCCATTGAGTAATTTGAGGCCTCCCTTCCCTCATCCTTCGTTTTTGCAAATTATCCCACCAAAGGGCAGCATATCCCTTAACGTTTAATAGGGCAGCGAGCTTCATTCTTTTGTCTTCGGACACCTCCCTCGGTTTTCAAAAGGATCTCTCCATTGAGTATATCATTCAAGATAGGCCATCAACATCGGACTTAGCCAATGAAATTCCAGGTAATTCGATTTTATAGTTGAAAAGATTCTTCTTGTCCTTCAACACGGGATGGGTGGTGGCAAACGCCTTCCCCCTTGGCCAAATCCTCCATGAAACAATCCTCTCCCTCTCCCTCTAAAAACCTTCCACGTCCCAACACAAGGTCTGGTCCTCTCCATTGAATCTTCATTAGTCAGTTTCCTCTTTCTTCATGAGGACTTCGGGTTATTTGGGGGAGTATTTTTGGATGAGTGGTTTTAAGGCTTTCATTCTTGGCTTTAAGAACTTCCATTTCCAGCCTCATTTTCCTCAAATTGGCTGAGGCTAGATCTGATCTTCTAAACAGACTTGTTTGGTCGAAGAGATGTTGCCAGTACCAGTTCACAAGCCCTTGTCATAGAGAATAGGGGCTGGAGCAAGAGTAGAGGTCGAGGGCATGTAAAGTCAAGTGGTAGATTGATGGCGTGGTGGAAAGGGCTATGGTTTTGATAGAGAAACACGAGTGCTACAGTAACTTGCTACAGGAACTCAGAAGCATCGAGTGCTACAGTAACTTGCTACAGGAACTCAGAAGCATCCGTGCTACAGTACCTAAAAAGATAGATGATTGTTTTTGGAAACAAGCAAAACCCAATAGTTTTTGGAAACTAATAAAACCCAAATGTGATTAACACTTTCTTGTTATTCCAAATCTATCTTTCAAAGTACACAAAATCCCTTTATATTTATATAGGGAAACAAGAGATAGCCATAAACTCCCTTTGAATGTGTTGTTCACCTAACTAGGTTGAAAACAACACATTCAAAGATACACCTAACTAGGTTGAAAACAACTTATTCAAAGGACATCTAACTAAGTTTGAAATAACTCATTCAAAGTTTGAAAAAACTCATTCAAAGGCACAATTCAAAGAACACCTAACTAAGTTTGAAAACAACACAAATGAGCTGAAATTCATAGTCAATGATCAACCAAGTGCTCCTTGATTGTTGTCTTCAAAGATGATGGTTTGAAGGAACCCAAATGGCCCTAAAAGGAGCTGTAGAGCTTGTAGCTCAGATTGAAACCATGTCACTCCCACCAAGCCCATCTTCACTTGGACTGCTTCATCACTTCACTAATGGAATCAAAGACCAAAGGCCCATGTCTAGGACAGCTTGTAAGGCTTAGGCTAGATGGACCTCCATCATTCTCCCCTTTCCTTGAAAAGGTGTTTCAAACTTGGTCAGAAGTTGACATGGTGTTTCCTTGTATTTTGGCTTAAGGTCACTACATTGAAGGTGTTGGAAATTGTAAGAGGAGGCAGCTCTACCTTGTAAGCATTCCTAGTTTACCTTCTTGATGATCTTGTAAGGACCCTCGGCTTTGGGGCATAAGTTTATTCTTTCTTTTGGAAGGGAAATCGTTCCTTTCCTTTAAAGTTGAACCCAGCACTAAGTCCACCTTCTTTAAAAATTCCCACAAACAGGTTTTAGCTTGGAACTTGCCATCTTGGTAGGCCTCGTTCTTCTTCTCATACTGTGCTTTTTTGGCTCTAGCATGAGTTTTGACAATTTCCAGTAGCTCTGGTTCTTCGGCCTTTAAGTTAGACCTCGGCCTTTAAGTTAGAGGGGATACTAGAGTGTGCGTTGCTCAAATCAAGAGGAACAAGTGGATTAGCTCCATAAACTAATTCAAAATGAGTAAAATTAGTGGTCTTACTTTTCGAACTGTTGTAAGCAAATTCAGCATGAGCCAACAAAGAATCCCAATTCTTTACTTTCCCCTTTAGCAAACTTTGCAAAATGTTGCCTAAGCTTTGATTGACCACTTCTGTTTGTCCATCTGTTTGAGGATGAAAAGCCGTACTGAACTTCAAGGTAGTTCCTAACCTTGCCCACAAATGCCTCCAAAAATGACTCAAAAACTTGACATCCCTATCACTACTTACTATGCTCCTTAGGAATTCCATGGAGTTTTACAACATTTTCAAAGTACAAATTCAGAATATGAGATGCATCATTAGTTTTGTTACAAGCAATAAAATGAGCCATTTTTGAGAATCTATCTACTATAACCATAATGGAATCATTATTTCGTCTTGTTCTCGGCAAGCCAACAATGAAATCAATACTTACATCTTCCCATGGTGAGCTTGGAATCGATAAAGGCATGTATGGTCCGTGAGCTTGTAAGGTCATCTTGGATTGCTTACAAGTATTACAACCCTCAACAAGTCTTGAAACCTTTTTCCACATCTTTGGCCAATAGAAATTCTTGCTTGCCAATTCATAGGTTTTGTCTCTTCCAAAGTGACCGGCTAGGCCTCCACCATGGACTTCCTTAAGTTACTTAAGAATTGCCTTCCCCTTAAAGAGCTTTGAGGAACACAAACAGCATCAAGCTTGAAAAGATAACCATCAATGAATAGTGAAGTCCCCTAAATGGCACCAATCTTTCCTAAACTCTCTCCCAAATTTGACCGAAATCCCCATCACTCTCAATACAAGGTCTTAATATTCTCAAATCCTATTACAATGAGCATGCATGGTATTAAGAACCTCATATCTCCCTAGACAAATGCATCAGCACTCTATTACTTGACCATCCCTATACTTCACTACAAAATCAAGGATTGCATGTATTCAACCCCAAGAACGCATGTTCTTGCTTAACTTAGCTTGAACTTTGTATGTATTGAGGGCTTGATTGGTCAGTAAATAAGATGAAAGAGTTAGCCAACAAATATGCACTCCAATGTCTTAGAGCACGAATCAAGGCATAGAACTCAAGATCATAGGCAGAATAGTTTCTTCTACACTCATTCAATTTTTCACTAAAAAATGCAACACCAATACATGGATGAGGTGAGCTGTCATGTTATCCCAATAACAGCTCACCTCATGACAGCTCACCTCATCCATGTAACTGGAGGTCCATCTAGCCTAACCTTACAAGCTGTCCTAAACATGGGTCTTGGTCTTGATTCCATTAGTGAAGTTGATGAAGACAGTCCAAGTGAAGATGGGCTTGGTGGGAGTGACATGTTTAATCTGAAGCTACAGCTCCTTTTAGGGCCATTTGGGTTCCTTCAAACCATCATCTTTGAAGACAACAATCAAGGAGCACTTGGTTGATCATTGAACAGACTTTTTAGGGCCATTTGGGTTCCTTCAAACCACATCCTTTGAAGACAAAATCAAGGAGCACTTGGTTGATCATTGACTATGAATTCCACTCATTTATGTTGTTTTCAAACTTAGTAGGTGTCCCTTTGAATTGTGCCTTGAATAGTTTATTTCAAACTTAGTTTAGGTGTCCCTTTGAATAAGTTGTTTTCAACCTAGTTAGGTGTATCTTTGAATGTGTTGTTTTTTCAACCTAGTTAGGTGTCTTTGAATTGTGTCCCTTCGAACAACACATTCAAAGGGAGTTTATGGCTATCTCTTGTATAAAGGGATTTTGTGTACTTTGAAAGATAGATTTGGAATAACAAGAAAGTGTTAATCACATTTGGGTTTTATTAGTTTCCAAAAACTATTGGGTTTTGCTTGTTTCCAAAAACAATCATCTATCTTTTTAGGTACTGTAGCACGGATGCTTCTGAGTTCCTGTAGCAAGTTACTGTAGCACTCGATGCTTCTGAGTTCCTGTAGCAAGTTACTGTAGCACTCGTGTTTCTCTATCAAAACCATAGCCCTTTCCACCACGCCATCAATCTACCACTTGACTTTACATGCCCTCGACCTCTACTCTTGCTCCAGCCCCTATTCTCTATGACAAGGGCTTGTGAACTGGTACTGGCAACATCTCTTCAGTCATATCAGAAGATCAAGATCTAGCTCAGCAATTGAGAAAATGAGGTTGGAAATGGAAGTTCTTAAGGCCAAGAATGAGGCCTTAGAAACACTCATCCAAAATACTCCCCCAAATACCCGAAATCCTCATGAAGAGGAACTGAATAACGAAGATTTCAATGGAGAGGACCAGCACCTTGTGTTGGGACATGGAGGTTTTAGAGGAAGAGGAAGAGGGTTGTTTCATGGAGGACTTGGCCAAAGGGGTAGGCATTTGCCACCACCCATCCGTGTTGAAAGACAAGAAGAATCTTTCAACTATAAAATCGAATTACCTGAATTTCATGGTAAGATCGATGCTGATGCCTACCTATCTTGAATGGATATACTCAATGGAGAATCCTTTAAACTGAGGGAGGTGTCCGAAGACAAAAGAAGAAGCTGCTGCTACTGAAGTTAAAGGGATATGCTGCCCTTTGGTGGGATAATTGCAAAAACGAAGGATGAGGGAGGAGCCTCAATTTACTCAATGGGGATAGGATTGAAAGAAGAGAAATGGATCGGTGTTCTTCACCCCCATTATAAACAGAAAATGATTGAGAAGAATGTTGAGCCTCAAACAATATACTAAAAACCGTGGAACAATTACACCATGGATGAGGAATTCTTATTGAAGTGTGAGGTCGAGGAGACCGAAAGAGCTGATCATGGGGCGTTCTTCTCAAGGCTTGCATTCGACATCCAAACATTGTAAGCTTCTACCCTTATGGACATCTCTTAATGGAATTGAAGAGATTGGCACTAAGCAAGTGAGACAAGGTTGAACATTCACACCAAAAACAAAACCAAATACATGATGAGGTGAGCTGTTCATGTTATTCCCAAAACAGACTTGTTCACTCTGCTATCTTGGAGGCCGTTGGTTGTATGATAGGAATGTGCAGCACCAAGGAAGGCCAATACTTACACCTTTTTCCATGGGGTACTACCATCTTGCTCACACCGTTAATGCCCAAAAAGGCGAAAGAAGAAGAGGGAGTCCTTTACAAATCATAGGAGAAGCCCAAATATAATGAAGACACCATGTCAAACTTCTGACCTAAGTTGAAACTTTTCAAAGAAGGGGAGAATGATGGAGTCCATCTAGCCTATAGCCTTACAAGCTGTCCTAGACATGGGCCTTGCGTCTTGGAGATCACATATGAAGTTGATGAAGGACAATCAAGTGAAAGATCGGCTAATGGGAGTAACATGTTCAATCTGAAGCTACAGCTCCTTTTAGGGCCATTTGGCGTTCCTTCAAACCAGCATCTTTGAAGAACAACAATCAAGGAAGGCAACTTGGGTGGATCATTGACCAGTGAATTCAACTCATTTGTTGTTGGTTTTCAAAGTTAGTTGGTGTCCTTTTGAATTGTGTGCTTTGAATGAGGTTTATTTTCAAAACTTAGTTAGGTGTCCTTGAATTAGTCTTTGAATGAGTTGTTTTCAATAGTTAGGTGTATCTTTTAATGTGTTGTTTTCAACCTAGTAGGTGTCCTTTGAATTTGTCTTTGCAACAACCACATTCAAAGGAGTTTATGCTATCTCTTATTTTCCCTATATAAAGGATTGTACTTGAAAACGGCAGAGATTTGGAATAACAAGGAAAGTGGTAAGTGTTAATCACATTTGGGTTTTATTAGTTTCCAAAAACTATTGGGTTTTGTTTGTTTCCAAAAACAATCATCTATCTTTTTTTTAGGTACTGTAACACTCGATGCTTTTGAGTTACTGTAGCAAGTTGCTGTAGCACTCGTGTTTCTCTATCAAAACCATAGCTCTTTCCACCACACCATAAAAAAAAGAGAATATTCATTGGAAGAAGGTATAAACGATCCAAAGGAATTCTACGAAAAAGATCTTTAGATCTCTTTCCCTTTTTTTTAACTATTCCATGATCTTACATTTTTTTATATGTAAAAATAAATTATTTTTTTAATAAAAACACTATATTATTAGTCGGGGGATTATGGGATGCGGGCGGAGGAGAAGGTCTACTATTGTTAGAGTCGTCGGACCAATTTCAATTTAAATTGTATCCCTGATAACTTATAAGGAAAAAAAAAACAAAAAGAAAAAAAAAACTCTAAAATGCAGCTACAGTCGATTGAAATTTTTGTTATTTTTTCCAATTCTAATTAAAATCTTTACCAAACACATTTGGCTTAGGCATTTGCTACAAATGAGTTATCAACTACGTGGAACAACCTAACTAAACATTCTTGACAGACTTTTTCGCAAGTGTACGAAATTGCAACAAATAATAAAGAATGAGTAGAGTATCATTCCCACGAGAATTGTATACCAAGTACTAAAATTGTGTTAACCTACTATTATTTAAATGACAATACGTATTATTTAAATGACAATAACGAAATAATGTAAAAAAAAAAATAAAATAAAAGCAATGGAAAAGAAACTCAAGGAATAATATTTGAATTTGATGAAAAGAAATTAAGGATTAGAAGCTACTAGGGATTTTAACTTTATTTAATTTTATCCAATTTATATTATTAGTTTGATAATCAATTTTAATTGTTCAAGTAGGGAAAACAACTCTCAAATCACTAACAAGCTCTCTCGATGTATTGTTAGCTATTTTAACCCGTCTAATTACTTATCTCCCACTAGTGCAATCAAACATGAATTGAATCATTAAGTTTTATGGTTTGTTTAAGAATTCATAACCTAAGTTCGTTAACTTATGAAAACCCCTCATGAGTAAAATCATATAGCTTCCGCGTCAAGTTATTATTTAACCTAAGTTCGTTAACTTATGAAAACCCCTCATGAGTAAAATCATATAGCTTCCGCGTCAAGTTATTATTCTCATGTAATTTATTACCTTTTTCATATCAAAAACCCTTCTTCCGATAGTGAATAATGAAATAAATCAATCCAGGAGAGAAACTCTATCTAGAAGCATTAGGTTCAATAATAAATTATACTTTGAATAAAGAAAAGCAAATCTAATATTATAAATTAGAATATAAATTAAGCTACGTTAAATTCTTAATATGAGAGTTTAGTTCGATATAGTAATTAAATAGAATTCAATTAAACTTGAAAATAATTCCATAATTAATATGAATAATGAAAAGTAGAAACAATGTTAAGAGTTTAGAGATAAAAACTAGTCAACAAATAGTGTTGATTCTTTACACAAACTTGAATGCTTGAAGTCTTAAAAGAAAGAAAACTAAGAAAAGAGTAGAACAAATATCTAAAATACAAGATTCGATCACGATCTAATTGTTGTAGTGATCTGTCTTTATATAAACTTCGTAGGGTGCCTTTGAATTCGAGTAGGAAACTAACTGGCTTAATTAGGAAGAAATATTATTTGAGTAGAAAACTGATTTTGTGTTGTATTTCTTCCCAATTAGGATTTTTTTTTTTTTTACCAAATAGGGCTGGATCTCAAACAAAGTAGTCTTCTATTATTCCTGTGTAGCTTCATGCACAAGTCACGCCCAGACTTCAAATCTACACGGGCTAAATAATTAAATTCGGCCCACTTTAAAATTTCACCTTTTCTTTGCAACAAATGTCACTGTCAAACCGTGTACTTTACTAACTTGGTCATGTTGAGCTTTTAACTCCAATTTTCAGCTCCAATCTTCTTTGATGCAAATTTTAGCTATTTTTTTACTAAAACTCCTTCAAATCAAGCTTATCAAGAATTAATAGAAAACATAAATAAATCTAAACAAAAATTAATCAAAGTAATTGATAATACTAAAATTCCTAATAAAAACTAAGTTAAAAATACTATAAAAATAAGACTTATCAATTCTCTTAGTCAAAGTGTAGTAATTGACTGTTACTCTTAATATATAAAATGCCTAATCAGGGAGTATTTTTCAACTAAAATCGAATTTACATATTTTATTTTTTAATAGATTCAACCATTAAGAAAAATTAACAACCAAATTAATTCAATAATTTAATGAAAAATGTATGAATAAAATAATAATTTATTTTCAACATATGAATAAAAATGTATGAATAAAATCAATCTATGACCAGCTCATAGAATCAATTACTTGATTGGAACTTTTATTAGTTATCGGATCGATTTGATCTTACTATTAATTATAGCTATCTGCCGCAGAAATAACTGAACCAAATAGCCCTTGATAAAAATAAAATTAGGCCTTCTTCATGTTAAGAAGTTCTTCAATTGTTGAATTCAGTTGTTGAATTAAGCAAATTAGAAGCCAAAGACAGCTTCTTCTTCTTCTTCTTCTTCTTCTTCTTCTTCTTCTTCTTCTCTCTCCCTCTCTTTTTTTTCCCTTTTGCCATTAGACCTTTAATTTATTTGTTCATTAGTTATACATGCTATATATTTATGTTCCTGTCTTTTGTTTCAGTATCTTGTGCACTTAAAAGAACTTGATCTCCGGGGCTGCAAATATCTTACAACGATTCCAAATCTGTCCAATGCCAAAAATATTGAAACTATTGATCTTGAAGGTTGTGAAAGATTAACTGAACTTCCTTCATCTATTCAGTATCTTGACAAGCTGGAAAACCTTAATCTTAGACACTGTGCTATGCTTATGAGTCTTCCAGACAAACTTGATTCAAATTATCTTAAAGAATTTCATCTTACTCGTTGCTCAAATGTCAAAAAATGCCCTGAAATTTCTTCAAATATAGCCTTACTAGATTTGCGTTATACTGCCATAACAGACTTGCCTCCATTTCAAAATTCTACTGTTCAAAATGAACTTGATCTCACTGGCTGCTCGAATCTCTGCAAGTTTCCAGACATCTCGGGAAATATAAAACACTTATGTTTAACAGATTCTGCCATAGAAGAAGTGCCCTCATCAATCCAATTTCTAACAGGACTTGTCAGATTGATAATTAAAAACAATAGGAAGCTCTTGAAACTCCCTGATAGCATTTGTATGTTAAAATCTCTTAAAGTTCTAGACTTATCTGGATGCACAAATTTTGAGTGTTTTCCAGAAATCTTGGAGCCTATGGACTCTCTTTCTAATCTTTTTTTAAGGCAAACGTCTATTAAAGAGCTACCATCACCTATTGAGCACTTAGGACGCCTCACACGGTTGATTTTGGATTCTTGTAAAAAGATTGCAAGCCTTTCAAGTACAATGCATCAACTTTCTCGATTGAATATGATTGACTTAAGTTGCTGTGACAGTCTTCGTGTACTACCGCAGTTTCCGCAGTCTCTTAAAAATTTGAAGGCAAACCATTGCAAATCATTAGAAACCTTGTCGAGCAAGAGCGAATGCAATTTCCAGAATATGCATTTGGCAAATTGTTTAGAGTTGGAAGGGAAAGTTGATGCCCAATTTGCTATTCAGATTATGGCAGCAAAGGTATGAGCAAACTATAACTATCAAATCTGTATCTGTTTTACTTTGGCTTTGTTAGATATAAATGAACGATACTTGTCTAGATCTGGTTTATGGACCTGCACTTAAACCAAACTAATGAAAAATATTTCTTTGATTGAAATGAGGATTGTCTGTAGAAAGATAAAATAGAAACAATTTTAAAAAATTCTTTATTTTAAAAGGTTTGATCCATGGATGGGTCCATTGACCTAGTTTAGGCAAATGTGATCCGAAATGGATTTTGTGGAATTGTTTTGGAATTTCATATTTTCATGTCCATGACAAAGGAAAATGTTTTTATTTTACACTTATAATTCAAAAAACTTTAAAATATGTGTCATTTCGACTATGCTCTACACATTAAAATCCTAAATTTCAAATCAAATTCAAGAATCAAAACACATCATAAATGATTTTGAAATTAAACTTTATTTACACTAAATAAAAGGTTAAATTTCTGTTTGCAGGTTTGCGAAAATGGAGATGAAGCTAGATTTCTATTTCCAGGAAGTGAAATTCCTCAATGGTGTCGTTACAAAAGTATAGGATCTTCAGGAATAATAAAATTACCCTCAAATTGGGATAAGTTGAAGGGTGTTATTCTTTGCATAGTCTTTGCATTGGATCAGGAGCCTCCAAGGTCATTAGAGTCTCCAAATGAGTATTGGATTAGATGCAAATGCTATGCTAAAGCTAATAGTTATGAACATGAAGATTTAGAAGAAATAATCATTTGGGATAGGCAATGCTTCGATGGTGACCTCCATTTAGTTAAATCAGATCATGTGTTTGTGTGGTTTAATCCTTTTGGCACACTATTTGAAGGTAGTTCATTTGTCGATCTGTTGAAGAAATATTCTGGGAGTGAGGCTCGCTTTGAATTCTGCATTGAGGGTTATTCTGAACTTGCAAGGCATTGCAACTGGAGGGTGAAAAAATGTGGGGTTGATCTATTATTTGATGATGAAGCCATAACGAAGGAAACTTTTGCCTCTGAAGAAAAGGAAGAAATTGAACCAAAACCCAAGAGATCAAAGCATTAACATCGGAATGCAGGGGAGTGTGTCGTTGAGATTGCTTGGAATTTATATTACTAGTTAAAATATCAATTCATCTTTGTAAAATAAAGAGAACTTATATTGTTATCGCCAGGGTAGAAAAAGTCATTGCTATATAAGAATAAATTATATAGTATGAATAATACCTTTCTTTTTTATCAGCAAAATAATTAATTTTATTATTAAAATAGATTGGAAAAGCATAACAGGTCTAATTAATCTAATCCAAGCCGTTAAGCTTACACCGAACACCCAAGTCCTAGCATGGAAATGTTAGGTGAAAAAACTTAGCATAATCTCATGATACATGAATAAAATTTCATTAGAAGATCTGTTATCACTCCTGGCGAGCTGTGGAAATTAAAAACAGAACATAATCACAATTACGACCAAAGAGAATCTATAACCAAGCTAGAAGAGGATTTAATGCCTCAACCCTTTTTGTGCCAAGCAATCTGCAAAAGTGTTTTTCTCTCTTTTTATGTGACTGAAGCTAACTTGAACCATAGAAAGAATTCAGAGAATCTAGCTTATTTGAAGCTAACTTGAATCTTTCAAGAATTGAAAGAATCTAGCTTGTTGAAGTGTTCCCACCACCTCTGACGAAGAAAAGAGCTTTATAGCTTTAAGGTCCTATTCGGTAATTTTAGTGATTCTAATAACTGTCAGTTGTTGAAATAGTTATTAGTATTTAGAAATCCACATCGACTAAATAGTAAACCTATAAAGGACATATAAGGGTAGTAAGCAAGTTAGCTAATTGGTTAGTACTAATTGACCAAACTCAAGTAAGCCCATATAGTACATTTTCACTGTGTTTAGTGATAAAAAAAAAAAAAAAAAAAAAAAAAAAAAAAAAAAAACAAGTAAGCCCATATAGTACATTTTCACTGTGTTAGTGATTAAAAAAAAAAAAAAAAAAAAAAAAAAAAAAAAAAAAAAAAAAGGAGTTGCACAACTAAAAAATATACAGATCACATAGCCCGAAGAATTCCTCAAAACTCCTCGTGTACCAGGGTCTCCAAGCTTTCCTTTGCGAAGCCATCCACATTGAATTTAAGGACATTACCCAAAGATTTATCCCAATATGAAGAAAACAAGCTCTTTATCATAATAATACTAGTACTATTGTGTGGGAATATTATGTATTATAGGCTCTATTTGTTAATGGAAAATATTTTATCCTCAGAAAACAATTTTTAAGGAAAAATGTTTTCTTTAAAAAATATCCTAAAAATTTCATTTTTTGTTATTTGGTTAAATCATCATACTAGTTTTTTTTCTTCTTAAAATGTGTTACTCAGTTATTTATACTCGTTTTTTTTAATATTTGTGATTTATTTGTCTTATAAATATTTTCCATTAATTTTTTATCTACATTCTAATATTATAAATTATTTATGTTCTTAAAAATCAGAAAGTATAATGCTATACAATGGCTATTTTGACTAAAAATATTAAATATATATATATAATTTCTGTTAGACTAAAAAAAATGTCATTTATTAATAAATCTTAAATACTTTTTTTTTTTTTTTTCAAAATGATTTTTTTGTTCTAAATGATCATTAGCTCTCATCTTATTAAAGCATTCATGCTTTCTCTCATTAATAATTTAAAAATTCTAAAAACTAAATCTTCTTTCCCTTTTTTTATTATTAAGTTATTCATCTTTAAATTGTTTTTTTCTTAAATTACTTTTCAAACCTGTGTACATGCTATTTATACTTGTTCTATTTATTTATTTATTTTTTGAGAAAGAGAACGTGCTATTTATACTCTTATTTGTTATTATAATTTATATATATAACTTTTTACTCAATTTCTTTGTAATATTTTAAAGCATCATAAAAGTATTTTCATATTGAATATTTGAAGCTAAATAGTCCAAGTAAAAATAATAATCCCTAAGATTAAAATTAAACAATAAATTTAGAAAAGTTCTTTGAATATAAATAATACCACTAAATTCCTATACCCAAAAGTAAAATATAAAAAATTTTGACAAATTTTTGTCTTACAAAAAATTAAACATAATGTAATTAATAATTTCTTATTATCTGAAAAAAAAAAAAAAAAGCTTCTGAAGCTTATATTTTTATTTATTCCTGTTTCCAATACAAAATCGTTTAGGAGTTAAAAAACACAAAGAAAAAAAGTAAAATAAATAAATTTATTGACATAGTTAAGAAATAAAAAAGACACCAATCAATTCTTTACTACAAATTCTTGATCTATTAAATTGTGCACATATACTACATGCTCAAACCCCCAGGACATACATAGAGATTAACTTATGTAAATTGACATAAAAAATTCCAAAACAACCTTTGTACCGTTGATTTTTATTCGTTGATTTGTAATAGTGCAAATAAATATTAATTTAATTTGATATATAAATTTCTGTCTAATCTATAATATTTACTAAAAAATCTTAAAAAAAAGCATCTAGACAATGGGTAAAAAAAAAAAAAAGAAATTTTACAAATAGTTAAAATAAAAAATAATAAGTTTTCTCAAAATGGGATTAGTTCATTTGGCCCTTACTATATTCAATACAAGGATAAAAGAAATTAAACATTAAAAAGACCTTTGTCACTATTGCTTAACTTCTTAAACTTTTCGAAAGGTTTTAATTTATATATATGCATTATTAAAAATTTATTTTAAAAAATATATCGCAATCAAATCATTATAAATTATGAAGAAAAATAATATTAAAAATAGAAAATATTTTTTTTCCTCTTTCCTTGATATCTCCTAAAACAAAATCATTTAATCAATGCAGATAATAAAATTCTCCTCCATATTTAAAAAATAAAACTTAAAAAATAGGAATATAAATATTTCAAGTGCCTCGCTATCATCATATATTTTATTTCTTAAAAGGTAAAAATAAAAGGGTTAATCTTTTAAGTATTTTGAAAAGTGGTTAATTATCTAACTATTTAAAAAAAATAATCAATAAAATATTTATCAAATATTAATTATATTACATTTTAAGTGTGAAAATTTATAATTAACGATGATTTAAGAATTATTTTAGTTATTTAAATTTACTAAGTATGTTATGGAAATTTCATTATTTTTCTTTTATTTTCTACATTTATATAGTAAACAGTTTATATTTTGTGTGTACTAGTGCATGTGCACGTTGTTATTATTCAGGTATTACTTCATTGATATATTTTTACTTTATTACATCATTATAAATTCTATATCCATATATTTGGTATGGGACAACCCTATATATTTGAACTTGGGAATAGGGGAGGAGTGGAATATAGGATTTCCGATATTCCACACTAATGAACTTCTTATGAAAACTATTCATTAAAAAATAACCTAGTTAGGTAAACCAACTATAGTATTTATTATGCTAATTTATTAATTGATTGGATGTTAATTTATTAAAATCAGTTTTTAAATAATACATTATTAAGATATTTAAGCTATTTCAAAATTTTTTAAGTCTTTTCTTTCTAAATTTATTTTTTTAATTATATATATATTATATTATGATAACTGGGATATTTTGAAAATTTTATATTTTATTTGGTTAGAATTTTGATTCTTATTTTGATTACAATTTAAAATTGATTTTCGAGTTTTCGAACACAAGAAATTATTAATAAAGAGAGATATAAAAAAAGAAAAAAGTATATGCCTATATATTATAATATAACTTTATTTTAAACAAAAAAAGATTCAGTTGATGCCACTGTTGCGAAAAAATTTTTAAAATATATTATTATATATTTAGATATGTTTAGCTTAAAGTATAAACACTAATATTATACATTATTAAAAATATTAATCGGGAAAGATTTTGGTATGCTACGTATTTTTCATTTTTTTTTTTTTACTGATTATGCTGATTATGTGGGGTAGTTATAATATCTCTCATTTGTGTTGCACTAATCAAAACTATTAAAATTTGTATTATTTAGAATTTGAGTTCCTTTAATGATGGTTTTGAAAAAACAAGTCTTGAATAGGCTATGTTGATTAATGTTATTGAATAAAACCAATTTGCAGTTTGATTATCCGATGATATCGATGCTTATTAAATTGTTATTAATTAAATTTGGGGTTTTTATTGCTCTCTTGTTTTACTGGAGTTTAGACCTATCCATTGATATCGTATGCTTCTCTTACAACAAGGCTACCGCACAAATGTAATATAGCTCGGGTTAGACGACAAGAACCCATGTTGCCATGAACTTGCTAGAGCATCGTGTTCCTATTTCCATTTGAGGAATTTGCCTAATCTCCGGCATGTTGTTTAATATAATCTTCTTCCTATTTAAAAAAAAATATATCAAATATTAATACTATAAAAAGATTAAAAATATTTTCATTTACAGTTAAATACTGATCAAAATGGGAAACATAAAACCTTCCATCTCCCGTAAACCTCCTTATTAGCTTAAAGCGACATAAATGTTACTAAGGCAAAAAGCCATCAAATCTCAAAACTTTTCAATACCCTCTAATCGGCATAATATCTACAAAAGAAAACATAATAAATTCTATTTAGTCCTTGCGAAGCTATATAATATATATATAGTATCTATACGTATGACACACATAAAATAGAGGCAACCTCAGTCAAAAAGTAATTGCTTAGGAATAAATTAGGAGATATTCATATTCTTAAGAGGTTTGGATCACATTCACTACCAAGAGTTCAGATTACAACCTGTTAAACTCTCAGAATTTGAGGTGTAATTAAATTGTGATTAACCCCTCCTTTAAAGTAAAATTTGGAACGGGGCTTACATGTATGGGCATCCAGGTAGTTATATCAGATAGGATTACGATTCCTATATCTTATCTGTTAGTTAGAGTTGTTAGGAGTCTAATATTATTATTTCTGGTATATTTGTTGAGAGTCTTAACAACACTGCCTTCCCTCCCTCTTAGCCTATGTAAGAGAGATAAAGCTAAAGAAACAATGCTTAACTAGATCAAGTCTTTGGCGGTGAACGTACATATAATTTGATTGACCACAAGTTATGAGTTCAAGAAAATAGGAGCATGGAGTTCGTTACCTTGAGGGTAGTTAAGTCTATGATTAAGCTCTCGTATTCACGCCATTGTTAGTTGTGCAAAGTTCAAGCACACGACGTTACTGCATTTTTATCCTCTCTAAACCCATGTAGGATCGATCTGCTTACTGTGGCAACTACCAAGGTTTATGTAAGTCACGGGGTTGCGATAGTTCATTTCAGGCTCGCCCTCTTTCATCTTCTCCAAAAAATTCAGGCACGAAATCGGTCAATACTTGTGCCTTCATATTACAGGTACGAGCGAATGCGTACCTGGATGTTAAATTCTCCCGCCATATCTTAATCGACCATTCCACCTCAGATCTCTCTATGCAAGTTTAGCTTTTGGTGTAGGATTCTTTTTCAGGGTTGGTTAGTTTCGTCAATTATAATATGAGATTGGAAGCAAACTAGTGCCAAACGTTAAGGATGGCGGAATGCTAACTTTTTCAACATTTGGATACCGCAGCTCGAAAACCCCTAAGGGACTTTTGCTAATGTATTAAACAAGGCGTATTATTCGCCATTTTCTTCTATAATCAATACTGATGCCATTAGAGTTTTCTAGTAGCAGCCTAGAGTACAAAAGTCATAGGCCATCTTTTAGGTCTGCCAAGAGAGGAGAGGTAAACAAGAAATCCTTAATCTTTTTTTCAAAGGCGAAGCTGGCCACTTTCATCCAACTTGAAACCTTTTCAGCTCTTTTTAGGTTCGGTAGAAAAGGCAACCTCTTGGCGAGCAGAAGAAATGAATCGCTCTAAGGCTGTAATTCGTCCATTTAGTCGCTTGAACTTCATGAATGCTAGTGGGTGCTTGCATCTCTAGAATTGCCTTGATCTTCTCGGGGTTCGCCTCCAATTCCCCTCTGTGATTATCCTGAGCCTAAAAATTTACCTGCCCGTAACTCTCGAATATACATTTGTTCTGATTTGAAGTTTCATATTAACTATTCAGATTTCAAAACGGTTCCTGTTAGGTCTTCTAGGATGGTCATCAACTTGAGTGCTTTTTATTATCACTATCATCTTTACATTACACCTTTACAATTCCCCTATCTGGGATTCTTGAAACATGTTTATGACAACCTCTTAGAATGTGGCACTTGCGTTCTTTAGCCCAACGGCATGCCTGATAATAATAAATTCCCCTATCAGTGATGAAGCTCGTTTCTCTCCTTCATCTAGCTCCATTCATCCTTATCTGATGGCATCTAACTGTTACAGCTACAAAGATTTATATTTCATAACCAGCTGTGAATCCCACTAGCCGATCTATATTGGACAAGGGGTAAGGATCTTTGGGGTACACCATTGTTCAGATTGGTAAAGGTCAACACATAACTCCATTTTTCCATTTAGACTTCAGTTACCAAAAACCTACATCTGGCCACATTCTAGTAGTTCACCTCCCTTATGAACATCCTACCTTCAGAAGTTTATCCTCTCAGCTGCTAATTCAACATGGTGTCTCTTCGTAGGCCATGATTCCTTTTTTTTTTATATCTTTCTTTGTTTATTGATTTAAAGCTGTGGAGACCCAATTTGTTAAGCTTGTGGCGGATACGATATCAGGGACTGGTACTGACTATGTCTTCTACAGCTCCAGTGCCAAGCTGCTAACATTGTCCTCTTAAAAACCATCTTAATATGTTTTGTACTTCTCTCTATAATCGACACCCCATTGTTAATTTCCTCGGTTTCACCTCCCCATTCGGTCAGTTCGCCACAGTTGTTGGCCGAAAAATCCATATTACTGTATTGAGGAATGTCAAAAGGTTGATGTTTCTGCCTTTCTTTGTGGCTACAGTTCTTCTTCTTGACATCCACATAATTGAGCAGGCGTCAAAGGCAACCCTTTTCAGTACATCATGTTCTGCTTCTTCGAACTACTTTCTAGTCCCCTTAATAGCAACAAACTTCGCACTTTGGCCTTCAACTCTTTCTCTTGTGCTTGTGTGATTTACTAAGTAAAACTTCATAGTAGATACCTAATTGCATGGCAGTCGCCTTCCAATCATACAGGGCTAGTCTTCCCAAGTTTATGGCATTGTACGGAAAGTGAATGTCTACTACCATGAACTCCAACTTGAGTTTCCTCAATGAGGACTCGGTTCCGAGCCTTAGGGTTATGTCTATAGACCTTAGACCACTTGTACAGGGTTTTTCGACTAGGCCAACTAAAGGGTTCGATAGTTTAAGCTTGGCCTAGTTCTAGTTTTCAAAGCCTTGAAATACTTTCATAGTTCAAATAAGTTCACTTACACTACCCGTCACCAAGATTCTTTTTATGAGAAAGTTTCTCCCAAAATCCCTCAATTACAAGTCATTCACATTGTATGGGGCATGTGTACTCTAAGTGTTGCCAAATCACCTCCGAGGAATGATATGGGTGGGGCCTAACCCACGTGGCTCGAATTTTTTACTAAGACAAGGTAATGAAATAGATTTCCTGACTCTCCTCTTTCTAGCTGAATTTGCTATCACCCCTTGATGAAGCCACTAAATATGGTGGGGATTGTGCCCAGAGTGTGAGAATTTATTTCACCTGCTCTGGTG
>NW_023591613.1:0-27141 GCF_014843425.1 Jatropha curcas | reverse complement strand
CACAACCAAAAAAAAAAAGAAAGAGAGAGGAATGGCCTTTGGCCAAAAATGGTGGTTGTTTTTAGGCAAATTAAAAGTTTGCCAAATGTGCGATTTAAAGGCTTTAATGCCAACGATTATCAATTCATCGGGCTACGCGTTTCGAGCTTAATCACAATTTTATTGTTCGGAAACGTGATGCGAATTAGGCTTTTGTAGCCACACATGTATTGATTAATTGGACTTAAGCCAGATTTAATTCGAAATAAGGAAAGTTGAATAACCGTAGTTTATTAAGTTAACTAGGCTCTTTTACCAATATTTGTCGGATTTAAACTTTTCAATAGCACGATTATTGATTAACCGGCATTTTAAGCTTAATCAAATTATTAAGGCCAGTTTGGATTTATCCAAAACTAATGACTGAATGCATTTATGCAATTGTAGAATTATTAAGAGTAGAAGAGAAATATGCATGAAGTGCTAAAATTAAAATAGGCAGAGTTTTTTGTTTACATACCTGATTAATCGACGACGCTTCCTTAACTCCAGATTAAGCTCCTCGCTTAGGAAATATTAATTAATTTTATTTGTTTAATTTTAATGTCCAAATATCACAATAATATAATGCAATTAAAAATTAAATTAAGATGCAAAAACGGTAAAGAAAACGGAAGGAGCGTGAGAGGGAGATAGGATCCGTCCGTCAACACAGACAGGGGTGCCAGAAAATGGCTGCCAAATGGTCTATTTATAGGCTCCGTTTTCGGTCCAGGGCGCCAGGTGCCGCCTGGGCTTCGGCGGCAAGTGCCGCCCAAGAGGCTGGGCGGCAGGTTGCCGCCCATGCTGGCGTGTTCCTCCATTAAAGAAGTTTCAACATGCCACCAACAATGAGATAGCCTCAAATTTTGAGTATTCACATCCCCATCTGCCTCAAACGCGCGAATACCAGTAATCCAAGTACAGTGTGTAAGGCCTAAAAGGTAAACCCGGCGTATGGCGAAAGCTAACCTGGATAAAGCGGGGTGATGTCACTAGCCAAGGAATGTACACAGTGCCTCTTTGGACCCAACTCAATCAGCCATGAGGTCCATGACATCAGTAGACGGATGAGTGATCAGGGATCCTCCGCATACGATACTGAAGAGGGGAAAGTAGGAGGCAGCAACCACTTGGAGGTGATCCTTTAACCAAAAACCTGTGAGTATAGATCCTTTCTACTACGAAGGAATGAACCAAAAAGAGACAATAAGCAATAGGAGATAGACCATACCTCCCCAACATTGATCTTTTATACCTTGGAGAGACTCTTAGTCCAATTGTGCATGCGGTGGGTTATAAAGAGGGATTTTCATTTTTGGAAAAAAGATCAGAAATTGAAAAAAAATTGAGAAATTAAAATTGAAAGAAAAAAAATCCTGTTTTTTTTTTTTCTTCACAAATCAAAGTGCGATAATCATGCATACGATATAATTTCAGTGACTACCGCAAGTGCAGGAACAGTTAAAGTAATACAAGAACAATACAGGCAAAGGAAAAGTACAGACACAAACAGAAAAGCCTAGCAACCTGGCATCTAGCGACGGGGGCCTCTCCGTCCTCTGATCAATGCATAAGCCCAAAAGGTTCACAATTTTGGCCCCTAAGGCCAAAAATTCAATTTGGCCCTACAAGGCTCAAAAATGTTCGCAATTTGGCCACAAAGGCCCAGAAGTTCACATTTTGGCGCTCTAAGCCCAAAAATTCCCAATTTGGCCCAAAGACTCGAAAAATTCCCCAATTGGCCCGCAAAAGGCGCAAAAATTTCCAATTTTGGCCCCAAGGCCCAAAAATTCCCAATTGTGGCCACAAAGGCCAAAGTTCAATCTTGGGGCCCCAAAGGGCCCAAAAATCCTCAGTTTGGCCTAAAGGCCCAAAAGTTCACAATTTTGGCCCCTAAGGCCCAGAAAGTCATCAGTTTTGGCACATCATAGGCCAAAGTTCACATTTTGGCCTAAGCGCCCAAAAAAAAACTCAAAAAAATCAAAGGAAATACCAAAAGGCGGGTCTTCCTAGACGCAATCCGACTTTTCTCCTTGAAAAATTTGTTTTTCAGAACAATCACCGACTCCATAATTATTTTTATGGTTGCCGGTGGGGGGAATTGTGAAACCCAATTTTGAGGCTCAAAAAACCTATTTTCCCCGATGCAAACAAGTCCGGCCGGACCGGAGGACGTTCGAAAAGTTCACCGAAAAGTAACTGGCCAATATGGTACTGAAACGTTCGATAAAATGCGGAGGGTCGCAGAACTGGTCCCCGGAATATTTGTTGGATGTACGGAACTCCCGAAATACGGCTTTGGGACGAAAGGCTAGCAATTCTGCCGGCCACGGCGGCGGCAGCCGCCGGCAAGGGGCGGCAGCGACCGCCTGCCAGGGCGGCGGCTAGAGGCCGCCCTCCAGCGGATTTTTCCCTATAAATACAGCCCCGTTCGTCTTTTTTTATAGGCAGCTACCGTTGTGTTGACCGGATCTCTTTCTCCCCTACGCTCTTGGGTTCTTCTTCTTTTACTGCTTTTTCTGCATTTAGTGTAGGCTTTTATTACTTTGCTGTTTTGATATTTGTTCACTTAATTAAATTAATTTTAATTAAATATTCCCCAAACGAGGAGCTTAATCTGGAATTTTCAAGCTGAAACTAAGAAGCAGCCGCCGATTAACTCAGGTAATAACGAAACTCTGCCCATTTAATTTTAGCTTTTTGTGCATATTCTCTTCTACTCCAATTATGAATTAAACTGCTGCATAAATGCATTCACGTCATCAATTTGGCAAATAAACTGCCGCAATTAAATATGATTAAGCTTAAATGTCTGGTTAATTAATAATCGTGATGTTAAAGCCTAAATCCGACAATATTGGCTAAAGTATCTGGTCAATTTATGACTACGGTATAATCGCCTTTATTTCGAACAGTCCGGCTTAAGTCCAATTATTCAATAATTGTGGCTAAATAGCC
This sequence comes from Jatropha curcas, assembly GCF_014843425.1. Next base: position 24,162 of record NW_023591613.1, on the reverse strand, counting down.
TTAATTAACCACGTTTTTTTGGCAATTTTTCTTTGGGGCAATTAAATTGCTATATTGCAAATGTCAATTGATCCTATTGGCCAAACAAAATTTTACCTATTAAATAACATTAACCATCTTTTAGCGATAAATCGCTTTTAAACATTTTGGCAACAAATTGCCCATGGTTCAATCAATTTTTGGCAAATGAATTGCCTATAAATTAGATTAACCACTTTTTAGTGACAAATCGCTTAAATTACAATTTTTTAGCTAAAAGCCTTCACACTATTGCTTTTGGCAAATAAATTGTCTTAAGTCAATCAATTTTGGTGACAATCGCCCAATCATCAACTTTTGGCAATAAATTGCCTATATCAATCTTTTTGGCTAAAAGCCTTAAAATCAATCATTTTGGCGACAATCGCCTAAAATCAATCATTTTGGCAATCAAATTGCCTAAATCTGAACAACAATGCACGGGAAGCATACACACACTCATGCATAAGCATAAAAAAAACCCATCAAACCCTTTAAAAAAAGCCTTATCGAACGACGTCGACTTTGATCTCCATTCAAAACGGAAGTACGGTAGGCACGTTTAGGACTAACCCCGGCGGCAGTCGAAAATCACTTAAACATTTCATTGGTTCCAATTACATCGATTTACCTTGCCAAAGCATTCATTCATTGGTTAAGTCATCAACCCAACATGGTCTCGGGAATCCGCCTCGGGTTCGCAAACTATGCCTTAAACATTGGGATAATTAATCGGAGGAATTAGGTAATTTAAAATTGAGTCAAACTTTAAGGTTTTTTCCTAGTATTACCCTTAAAATAATTAAACAAGGCTGTGCGACTCACACATTCACGTGATTGCCCTTAGTCATATCCATTATATGCCTAATATTTGGGCGAGGGGTTCACAATCTCTATTGCCTTCCGGCTGGACCCCCATATGCCCCAAAAATACTCCGGATGTAGGCTCCAAAAACAGACATTTTGCGGTTGGAGCTTAATTGCTACTTTCGAAGCCTAAGAAGAAAACTTCTCAAGTGCTGTGGTGGTTCTTCAGCTGTTTTCGATTTAACACCATGTCGTTCCACATACACCCTTCAACTTCTTTATGATCATGTTGTGGAAGATAGTTGTTGTCATTCTTTTGATAAGTTGCCCCGCATTTTTGAGGCCCCAAAAGGCAGGACCCTATAGCAAGTAGGTTCCCCAACTCCGTGATGAATGCCGTCTTCTCTTTGTTTGGCAAATGCATCATTATTCTGATTTGTACCCGGACAGTGAGATCAGTCAAGGAGACCAATCTCGTGTCCAGCCATTCGGTCAACCAACATAAGTCAATTATGAGCATAAGGAAAATCGTCCCTTCCCAGACACGCTTTATTTTAGATCCCGGTAGTCGACACACATTTCGACCTTTCCATCCTTCTTAGTGAACTGGCCACTATGTTTAGCTAAACCATGTTGGGTAGGCAATGGGCTCTGATGAACTTGTTTTCCAAGTTGCTTAGCTTACTTCCACCTTCCCTTTTCAAGGACCATTCTGTTTTCAGCCTCCTTTAGCTTCTGTTTTACTGGCTTAGGCCTCGGGTACACTGGAATCTTGTGTATGTTATTGCTGGGTTCAATTCCCGTGATTTTTTTTTTTTTATTTTTTTTTGGTTCCCCCACTTAGCCTCCACATGAAGCAATCGGCAAACTTCTTTAAGCAATCAATGATCTGTTGCCCTTATTCACACAGTTAGATCAATGTATGTATGTTCATTTTTCCTTTGCTTAAGTGGTAGTTTTCTCTTTTTCATTTTTTATTTCATTATTTTCTTTTTTCATTATTTTTCCTAGGATATGCTTGGAAAGATTGACACACAGAGTTAACCAAATGATCTGTAAGGCTTTATGATAAGGACGGAATTATCCTCAAAAATTACATCAAAATTTAAAATCCGGATTTTCCAAATCCGATACAAGACAGACTCAGAACTGGACTCTGACTCGATTTCAGACTCAGGTCAAACTCAGGACTCAGTAAAGGGACTTGACAAGTAGGTCCAGACTCTAGGTTTGGCCGGGGAAACGGGTTTTGTCAGCAGCGGCTCGGCTCCTCGGTGATACCAGTTGGTGAAGAGGCCCTTTATTCGGCTTGATCAGGCTCAACAAGGTCTTGGTTCCCATCATTTACGTAGTAATTAACTGCAACCTCGTCAAAGAGACTGGGCTGCATGAGATCTTCTAATTCCAGCTCGTTATTGCCTCTGGCTTTGTATGTCCCAGGCTATCAGCAAATATTTCCAGGCCCGGGCACCGCATTTTCTTAGCTGCGGCAGTAGAATGGTTCCTGGAAGCCACAATAAGGAATTGTTTCTCCCGGTTTGCAGAAAATGACCCAATCCAAAGTCAAAAGGTAAGGCTGCATGCTGTATACTCTTCTCTTTCTTCTCCTGTCCTCCAGCAAGGGTCTTTTCATCAGTGGGCTCATAACCAGCCCATAGCCCAAAGGTCCCTTTGTTCACCGGACACTCCCAAACTTGCAGTGTGGGGTATGTCTTTCCAGACCTCGCCATAACCATTCCCGGAAGAGGACATTTTCAGCATTAAAGGAACCTTGGTTGCAGTAGCAATGAGCGACTGAAACGTTAGTAGGTACTGAGTTTGCAGTTGTTATTGGTAGACAGGCAGTAGATTTTTGATGATTATGTCTACCTGTTCTTGTTCTAAAGGCCGATTGATCATTTGGACGGCCTTGGCTCTCCACCTCGTAAGGAACGAGGAAAAGGGTTCGTTATTCTTTTGTTTGGTGGTTTCCAATTCTCTCCGAGTAACATCCACTTCTATATTATAGTGATACTGCGTGTTAAATGCATTGCACATGTCCTCCCAAGTCTTCATTTTAGTCTGATCCAAGCTGACAAACCATCTCAAAGCAGCACCAGTCAGAGATTGTTGAAAGAACTGAGCAAGGAGCTCACTGTTCAAGCCAAACGGGTTGAGGGCACCCACATACATTTTGGTGCATTTTGACAAGTGTTCATCAAACTTGTCCATGTTAGGCATCTGAACTTATCGCAATCTTACGTTAGGGAACAATTACAAGGATCCATGTCCACCATCTCCGTATGTGTTTTAAGCGGCGTGATTACTTCTCCAAGAGTTCCAGTTTCATCATTTTCTGAGCTCCAGCTCACTAGCGTTCTGGAGCATGTCCATCAACTTAAAGGGCAGGTTGAGGACAGTCAGTGCCGAAGCAGCAGTCCTTGACGTAGAGATCCCTTCCCACAGCGGAAAGCCCTATTTCCATTACCACTACCTCAGTTCAGCTAATTAGTGGCATTTTCTCTAGCAGCTTAATGCCTCATTCATTCTGCACTCCATTCTGGCTTCCAGATATGTTCCATTGCACGATTTTTGGATGGTCAGCAGTGGATACATTGGTGCAGTTGAAGTTTGTGAGTGTAAGTGTGAGTGCGTGAAGCTGTGAGGGGTGGTATGGCATTGTAGGTGATGATGAAACTTGGATAGGCACTCGAATTAAGTGGTACCTGTAGGTAGCTGATCTAGGTACAGTGCAGGTTCGGTAGTTATTGTGTTCAGGGTAGCTGAATGGATGTAGAATCAACTCCCTTGTCCAAACTGTGCATTGACTAAAAGAATATATTTGTGTTCTTTTTTAATTGTTTATGAGAATGATAATGTCATTCGAATGGGCACAATATCACAGTCATAATTCATTTTTAATTGATATGATTCACTATATTGGGTGCATTTACCAACCCTAAAGGATAGTTCTATAGCTATGCACACAATAGAAAATTGGCTTATTAAGGGACCCTTGAAACCTTGAGTAAGATGTTATACCTAACCACATGGTGAAACAAAGAGTTTTCGCGTTGATCAAAACAGTACGGCATACTCATGGCGCCACCCCAAACGGTATATGATGGTTGCTCGGTACAGTGAGGGACGGCTATTGGCTGTCCGTCCATAATCAAGGAGACCTTGCGCCGCAATCAGCGCTACTCGCTATCAAACTCAGAAGTTTGAACAGAAGAGGAAGGAAATTCATTGATAATTCGTTTTTATTGCCAATGGGAGAAAAAAGATTCTCAATGTTGCAATAAATCAACAAATTTAACATGTTTTTAATTAAAATTTTACAAATTAGTCCAATTTAACTCTTATCAAGTATTCTTTAAAGAAAAAATACACTTGATCGTGTTAGGTACCCTACAAACAAAGCACAACAAAATAATACCCTAAAAGAAGGGCAGCGTTGTTGATGCAGCAATTGTAGTAGTCACTTTATGCAAAATGATTACATTAGTTCCCCAGCAGATCAGTCGCACAAACTGTGAACCTCCCCCGAAGGCAAAATTATGTTTTAATCGAGGTATGCTCACAGTTGTTTTATGAAGTCGCCACCTAGTTTATTTTTATAGAGGAAAACTAGAAAGCACACCTTAAACTCGACTTCCATTTAATTAAACTAAACCTAAGTCTAGATTAATTATCCCAAAGTTAAGGCACAATCTACGAACCCAAGGTGGATCCCGAGACTATGTTATGCTGATTAACTAACCTAAGTGTGAAATGCTTTGCAAGGTAAAATGATGCAATGGGACCAGTAAAGTGTTTTGGTGATTTCGACTTACCGCTTGGGGTTAAATCCCGAATGTGCCTACGTACTCTCGTTTGAATGAGAGATCAAAGCTGACGTAGTTCGATAAAGCCCATTCAAAGGCATTTTGAAGGGGTATGCTTCATGCATGAGTGTGTGTATGCTTTGTGCATTTTTTAGGCATTTTGCCAAATATTGATTGATTTTCTGTTTTAGGCATTTGTTGCCAAAGGGTGTTTGATTGGGCAATTTATTGCCAAAAATTGATGTTTGGGCTTTTTGTCGCCTCGCCAAATGGTTGATAAGTATTCTATACCAAAAAAGTGATATTTTTGATTAGCAATGATATTTGATTAGGCAATTTGTTGCTAAAGATTGGTTAGGCGATTTGTCGCCAGAGTGATTGATTAAGGGCATTTGTGCCAAAGGGGTTTTGTTGACAAATCGATTGGCTCTAAGGAAGATTGCTCTTAGGTGATAATAGCAACTCGATTTGATTAATTCTAATGATGGAAAAAGATCTGAAATGATGCATCTGAATGTATGGAAAAGGTGATTTCTTGATTTAAACCCACACCGGAGATTCGAAACCTACTCAGTGGTCCTCTTACTATATTTTTTAGTTTGAAAAATGTTAAAGTTCCTAGTGAAGTCGCTAACTGTGAGCCCCCTCCCGAGCGCCATGGGAAAGATTCAAAGGACAGAGTCAATCCAAACGGGCCCATTGGTCGGTTCTTTACAAAAACTAGGAGGAACTCCTTACAGTTCCTTTTGTTTTGATTATGGCACAGTTAGCGCTTAAGTGTGTGTCAGATTGGCTCTTTAAATCGTTTTGATGGTGTGTGATGTGTTAGAATTGCCACCTTAACTTGTATTTTTTTCGACGAAAAGACTAAGGAAAAAACTGTGTGGTTGACTCCATTTTAGTTCTGCCCTTTAGGATAAAAGCACTAGCCTTGAATCATTGGGTTTAAGGACTAGGTTTCCAGCTTCTTTCGATTTGAATCAATAGTTTGGGTTTTAAACTAGAAATCAAAATATTATTTGCATGAATGACAGTTATAAGATGCATAAGCATATTAATAATGCATGGCAATATCAGAAATATAGTGCATTAAAAGTAATAAATGAATAAATAATGTAATTTAGAGGGCAACCACGAGCGCGCTCCTCTTCAACTATCGATGCTTGTGCCTAGCCAAAGGGAGCCTAGTTAAAGGGTTGTTGCTCCTCCAATGTCGGATTTGCTATTCAGGAGTATCCAAGTATCCCGAGGGCGTTCAGGATCATTAGCCCAAGCATGTCAAGAGTATTCTGGTATTTTTCTTTTCCCTTTCGCTTATTCAATTCTTATTCCTTGTGTAGTTTATTGACTTTAAACTTTGTGTTTGATCATGTAGCCTCCTCTAGGTTGGTGCGAGGGGGTGACTTTTCAGTTTGGTCAGCTCCGTGGGGCACTATCTGAGACTTTGACCCGAGAGAGCTTCCTAAGGAACTAAGGTACATCGCTGTGAGAGGAGCTCTGAGGATCAAGGGTTTTTTCGATGGGTAAAATGCTAAAGATGGGCATTGTCACACCTTACCCTACTGTAAGACATGGCATGTCGCCCGTAATACACTTAATAAGCACTTAATCCTTATAAATACTTACTAAGTATACTACAAGGGACTTAAAACTTTTCATTCATTCATTTAATCTTGTAGAAAAGTAAATTAACTTATTCATTCATTCATTCATCCATAAAGAAATGCCTTTTTAGAAATTTATTAGATATATGAAACATAACTTCTATTAAGCTCACTAAAACAGTTGAGTCAATATGATTTCTTAAACATCAATAACACTATCAAAAGCATAAATGGTTCTATAATCCATTTGAGTCAATATGATTTCTTAAACATCAATAACACTATCAAAAGCATAAATGGTTCTATAATCCATAAGCCTATGGATGATTTAATTACATACTGGAGTCCTTTCCAAACATTAGATACATAGTAGAAATTTACTTTTATAGAATACAAACTTTCAAATTTACACACTCATAATTTACATGTATCTGCTCAAATGTACATAGTTGTTCCGTTAATATTTAATACACCATACATATTCCAAATAGAAACCAAATATACAATAGCTACCTCTGTAGCATACTATCTACATCAAACAAAAATGGTCCTCTCCTGTTTCCTTTTCCTTTCTTTTTCCTGCGATAGCATAAAAGCAACTATCGCTAAGCATATTGCTTAGTGGTGTACTATTTGTAAAACAAACACCATTTATCAAATCAAAACTCTTTACAGGAAAATAATGAATAAGTATAAATTCTTTTTATAACTATTCTTTAAAATTGGTTGTTAAACCAAAGCAATATTTAGTAGCTAAATTTAGAATACTGTCAACAATAGATAAACTTCTACCTTTTTTTTTGAAAAAAAAAACAATGAATCATAATTCATAAACCCACCATGTTAAAGGAAATAAGGACAACAATGTCATTTAAATAATAAATTCATAATGTAGTCTTTATAGCTTTTATAGTCCGAGGGCCATAATGTGTCTAATGTGACCACCATCATAGACCTTACTTATCACAACCTCCAATCTGTGATTATGATTTCAACAAAGAGGAGCAATCTACAACCTCACATGGAGGGAGAATTTCATATCAATCATATATCATTCCCAGTGATAATATCCATATTCACGATGCATAATATCAACTTCAGATAATAAAGTGATATTCGGGGTAATAAACAAATGTTCTATATTCAGCTATAATCAGCTATAAGACTTTTAAACCATTCCATTCATGTAATAATATCAAAATCACAGTGGGCAACATTTCATTTCACAAACACTGCTAAAAACATTCAATCACGGCTACCCCTCATATTACAGGTATCAATTGGCCAACATCCTCCTCTTTCAAGGTATAAGAATTATAAAATTTATTTGCACATGTCATTAGGTTGTATGATTTCAAAATAAGCTTTCTTCTTCTAAAACTTGTGAAATCATTAATACTTTTCATATTTATGATTCATAAAGTAAAACCATTGAAAATATTTTGCAAAATCAACTCCCTATCCTTTCTCCTCTAGCAACCACCCTCTCCTCAACTCCCTTTCTCTTAGAAGCTGTAGTGTCCTCAACTCCCTTTCTCTTAGAAGCTGTAGTGTGAAATTAATATTAACATTAACTCCATACTACACAATGTATACACATACACTACCATAGGAATGCAAATTACACATTAGAATGTAGTATTCATGCTTTTCTTTCATTTTTACCATGCTTGTCCAACTGTCATATGCCTTGGTTTAGGCAAGAAACACTTCACATCCAACACTTAACCACATCTTAGAAACATAAAAATAACAATTAAAATAATAGAAGTCAATGGCACGCTTAACTCATTAAATGTTCATGTAATGCAGAATTTCAGCATTTGAGTAGCTTGCATCCCATTGTTCATATCTTGCCTTTCACATATTCTTTTGCCCTTAAATTTTTACAGCATGTTCCCAACATCTTAGAGTAATGCCCTATAGAATTTCATAAATTTTGAAGCTCATTTGCAAGGCCAAATGGCCGAATTATAGAATCAGAATTTAAGTTTTTCTCATGTTGAGCAGCCTGCATTGATTTAGTTATAAATCAATTTCCTTTTATCGAATGGACTTGCCCTTTTAACGGGATCTTTCTAACCTCCTAGCCTATCTCCATATAAAATTTCATAAAATGTGAAGTTTATTTGCCTAGTCAAATAGGCCAATTACAGAAGCTAAATTTCAAGCAGCCCAATATAACAAGTCTAAGAATGCTATACATGCTTAAGCATTCTTAACTCACTTCCATCATCAATTCATGCAATCTAACTCTTCTATTACTTAAATAACATCACAATATGAGATATATTAGAATATAACACCACAAAAGTTCAGGTCTTAAAATGGTATTACTATATCGGGTCATCAATGGCACTGTCCGATAGGAAAATGATATTTATTTGAACCAAGAAGGATTTAATCATAATTAATAATTATGGAGTTAATTAGACTTTATATTAGTCTTGATTAATTAAATTTCAAATATGAATTTATTATGGTCAATTATTTTATTGGTGAATAATGTCATAGAGGTAGTTTATTAATTTCACCTGTGTAGGCATTTAATTTATTAAGATATGATTTGTGCTCATATAGATGAGTTATGGTGCCATTAATTATTTTAGTAATTTTATTTATGTGGAGAATTAATTTATGGTATGATATGTGTAAATATAGAGTTTCTATAATGTGTAGTTAGACTTAGTGTAGTCTCTAATTCTAGATTTAGGATGAGAGGAAACTAAAAGAAATCCTAGCCTTCTATTTATAAGACTTTTGACCAAGTCAATCTTGTCTCTACACAATGGCAAATTACCATATTGCCATTAATGAATTAATATGAGCCTTTGGATGAGATTTAAGATCTAATCTTCACCGTCCATTTGGAGAAATTACCAAAGTGCCTAAAAATAATCTAAAACTTAAATAATTAAATATGCAACAATCCATCTTCTTTTTCATCAAAACCCTAGCCACCCAAACCGAGCTCTCTCCCTCTCTCCTCCATTTTTCTGCACAACACCATTAAAGACACCATTTTGGAACAAGTTCAAGCAAAAATATTGAGTAATTAAACCAAGGAAGTGACTTCTTGCATCAAAATCCCGAATTTTCACCATTCGGTAAGCTTTCTCTCACTAAAACCTATTCTACTTTTTTCTCTCTCTTTTAAAATATTAGTGATTTTTGAAACTAAAGCTACAAATAAGTTCTCATACATTTATTTATGTTATTCATGCATTTACTTTAATTTTCATTAAGTCTATATATTTATTTTAGATTTGTTTCTTTCTTAGAATTTTTTAGATTGTTTCTTTCTTAGAAAGGTGTCTACCCCCAGAATAGGATAAAAAATGTTGGTTAATGAAACTAGTATTATTGGAGGTTTGTAGCTATTTCCACCATTTTTAGATATTTTAGGAATTTATTGTTATGTTTTATGTTATTATGCAAGAAAAATGTGATTTACTGAGTTTACCGTATGCCTTGACTATGCCTTGATCTATGCTTAAGTTGTAATCTTTGAGCTTAATATGCTTTATATGATAATTCATCTTTTTTTTTCTTTGGTGTTTAATCCTAGTCAGAAAATGTAGGGGCAGGGCCCCTTTTTATTTTTCATGGTTTTCATGTTATTAGTCATCCAGTGCAGGACATCATAAAACCATGGTTAGTCTTCTTCCTCGATATCCATAATCCTTCCTCCTTCATAACACAAGATGCTACCCGAAGACATCATAAACGGCCTCTTAGGCATAACTAAAATCTCTTCCCAAGCTGACACTAAATTACCCAAGGCATCTGGTACTCAGTTGTTCACTCTGCTTGTGTGTGTGAAGGTCACTCTTTTGAAGTTTTGAATAAGAATATGCAGATAGTCAATGTAGGGTTTCAACCTATCTTCCTTGACTTCCCAACATCCATTAGCATGCTCAATGACCAGTTTTGAATCACCAGTTATGTAACATCCCTTCTCGGTTCACCTATAAACCCGAATGAACCGAATCGAGACGCTACAAGCTGGTTGAACCTATGCCCTTTCAGGCTGATATCCTTATGTATGCTGAATAATATATCTATGTCATGCTGTTGCTTTATACATAATTTCTATACAGACATTTATTTAATATATACAAGACATTACACTATTTTCCAAAATGAAATGGGCCCAACTATGTGCCTTGTACATACCACATAACCAAAATATCAAAATGAGTAGTTATCCTCAACACTGGGTCTTCAAAAGATGAACTGCAACAGTCGTAAAGATGACTCTCTACGCTCTAGACCCAAAACCTGCGAGTTAAAATACGTAACTCGCTGAGCAAATAAAGCTCAGTGGATATCTCAACTTAATAAGAATTAAATAAATAAGCATGTAAGCACACATATCATTATATTTTCATGGTTTCAATAATACTTTCATGATCTTACCTGGCTTTCATTGATGCTGTACTGAATTATGCAATTTTATTTATTAAACATCCGTATAATTTTAGTAAATAACTCAATTCTCATAACTTGTATGGCTCCATTAGTTACAGCTTGAAAACCAAGTGAATAGAAGAACTGGATGAAAACTGGAATGAATACTGTGATGGTTGGCTGCATGACCGTTATATAATCATAGGTTCTTACTCAAGGCCTGCAGTCCGGAAGGGTACAAAACATATGGGCACAGATCTGCTATGCTATGTCCAAGCGACATATTAGTCTTAATCTACGTGGTTCTCCACCTGCCTCAAGCTGGAGCATATTTATTTTATTCAATATACAAAAACATATTAAATATATTCATACAAGTCATAAAAACCAACCTGTTATACTCGTATGTTATCTCATTCTGTACGTTTAACCTTGGTTCATGCTTATTTTTTTTTTAGACAAATACAATTAACATCTAAATGATAATAAATGCAAACAAGAATAAACTTGCATTGTAGGTAGAAAACATTGATAAATTGCCATGGCGCCTAAATTGTACTGTGCTCACAAATATCTCAGGCTTAACTCTTCTGCTTAAAGTCCAATTCAGCGTATTTCATAATCTTATGGTTAGCTAACACATATAGGGTTAAAATCATGTTCTTCTATCACTTCTTCTTGAATTGTGGTAAAGGAGTCAAATCATTGACGGCTAAATATTAACCTTCCAGTCTGCCCAGTAGTTGTTTTCGTCTTGGCACAGTTTATACCATTCTTGAGTCCATATCTCGTCCAATATAAGGGCCAATTTAGGTCAGATGATTCCATTTATGCTATAGCTAACACTATAGGCTACAAAGATGTCTTCTATACCTCCTGAAATATGTCTAGTAAAGTAGAATCAATATGAGCTTAAAGCACGCACCTTCTAGTCTTGCCCAGCTGTTGGTGCCCAGCTGTTGGTTTTCAGTTTGCACCGTTTGTACCATTTTGGTCATATCTCTCAATTTATAAGGCCAATTTAGGTGATTCCAAATTATATGGTTAGCTAAAACATTAGGGTACAAATATTTCTTCTGCCACCTCTCTGAAATATGTTGGTAAAGTAGTCAAATATTGAGCTAAATCAGCACCTTCCAGTCCGCCCAGATTTTGATTTTCAACCTGCACAGTTTGTACTATTTTGGGCATATCTTTCAATTTATAATTCCAATTGAGGTGATTCCAAAGCTCATAGACAGCTAAAACATAAAGGAACAAATACCTCTTATATACCACTTCCTAATTCCATCGGTACATAGGTTCAAATTCAGGTTGAAGTTACTAGTCAGTTTTCCAACAAACCTGTTTCAGCATGAATTTAATATTCCAACTTTGCACTTATTCAATCGCATCCCATGCTAATCGAACATTTTCATCAACCTTTATCTCAACTATTCAGCAAAAATCGTTATTCCAACTATCATTACACTACAGCATTATTTCATGCAATGAAAATGTTCGTTAAACTAATTAAGAGATATGAAAACCAATTTCACCAACAAAGAGCTTTACTCTTCTTTTTGCTCCTTATTGCTTCTACCTTTGAGTCATCCGTCTCCCATACATTAAGACTCTTATGATATCTAAAATATTCACTAATTATGAAATTCAAAAATTCTACTTACTTTGTATAGAATAGGTGAATGTTAATGCTGACTGACCATACAATGATGAAGATTAAAGTCATGAAGGATAGTGGAGAAAAGAGATGAGTTAAAAGGGATGAAGAGTATGCAAGATAAAGATGAAGAAGGAAAGTGAAATGGAAGTCTCGGTAGCCTCCAAAATATTCATGTGGTATTGTATTGTAATTACCAAATAGTACCTCAATGTCAATAGGTTACAACTTATACTAAGCTTGTTAGTTTCGCTTGCAAGTAAGTCCTAATCTTATACTTTGATCTTTTGTTTTTATTCAATAAGCCTTATACTTTGATCTTTTTACTTCAGTCAATTAAGTCCACTTCTTATCATTAGTATTATAACTCCCATTCTACCCCACTCTGGACTCTAATGCAATGACTCGACTCGACTCTATGCAACGACTTGATTCAGAAGGATGTCACAATTCTCCCCTCCTAAATAAAAAACTTCGTCCCGAAGTTTACTATGAACAAATGTGGATACTGTTGTCGCATGGTTTCTTCCGTTTCCCAAGTTGCTTCTTCTGTTTTATGATTCCTCCAAAGAACAATGCTATTTTCTTGTTTCGCAATTCTTTAATTTCTCTAGCTAGGATCTGAACTGGTTCTTCTTCATAAGTGAGATCTGGCTGAATCTCAATCTCTTCTACTGGTAACATGTGTGATGGGTCTGATCTATATTTCCTTAACATTGATACGTGAAAGACATTATGAATTCGATCTAAGGTTGAAGGTAATGCTAGGCGATAGCCTAATGGTCCTACACGTTCAACAATCTCGTATGGACCAATAAACCTAGGACTCAACTTACCCTTTCTTCCAAACCTGAGGATCTTTTTCCATGGTGAAACTTTTAGAAATACTTTATCACCGACCGTATATTCAATGTCCTTTCTCTTTAAATCTTTGTCATCACTTTCTTCTTCAGCCGTTTCTGATATGATTTCCCACTTTCTCTCTTGTTTCCCTAACAATTCTGGACCCCATAATCTTCGTTCTCCTAAGTTCTGTCAAACACATAGGTGTCTGCATTGTCTTGCCATTACACGCTTATATCGGGCCTCTTAATGCTCGATTGTCAGCTTGTTGTGTAGGCAAATTCCATGAGATTAACAGTATCTTGTTCCGGCTGCTTCAAATTCTATTAACACATATTAATCATTGTCTTCTAGATTTGAATTAATCTCTCTGACTGGCCATCTGTCTAAGGATGGAAATGCCGAGTCTGCTGAATGCAGTTTTGTTCCTATGCTTCCTGCCATACCCAGACTTCAATGTCAACCTTGGATCCAGATCAATATAATGGATGATGGAACTCCATTAGTCGAACTATTTCTCTAAAATAAATTTTTGTGAAACTGTCCAAAGAATAGTCCATCCTAAACTGCGTAAAAAAGTGCACGCGACGTGGTATCCTCTACAATACCATACAGCATCATGCTTCCGCTGCGTTGAGTAATCCTCGGTAAACACAAATCCATCGTGATCACTGATTCCATTTCCATGTTGGCACTGTTAATTGCATAAAGCAACCCAGTGACAATTGATGTTCTGCTTTTCTATGTTGACATGTCAGACATCTTATATAAAAATTTCCAATTTTCTTCATTCCACCGACCACCAATACCTTCTTTCAATCCTCGATACATCTTAGTACACTGCCTGGATGCATTGTATATGGACTGTTGTGAGCTTCATGCAGAATCTTCTGTCTAATCTCCCCTGTTTGTGGTACAACAACTCTGTCTTCATAAAAAAATACTCCACTGCTATCCAATCTGAATTTCCTACCATGGTCTTCTTGTACTTGTTTAACCCATTTTGCTATTTGCTTATCTTTCTTCTGCGCTTCTGCAACTTCCCGTACCCAAGATGGTTGTACTTGCATCTGTGCTAGAATAGCTCCCTACTGTTGCAACTTCATACTGATTCTCATTGATCTCAAAGCATACAATGATTTCCGGCTAAGGGCATCAGCTACCACATTAGCTTTGCCCGAATGGTAAATAATGACATAATCATAATTAGCAAAAATCTGCATCCACTTCCGTTGTCTTGAATTCAAGTCTTTCTGTGTCGATAAATACTTTAGACTCTGGTGATCTGTGTAAATGTAACACTTTTCACCGTACAGATAATGCCGCTATACTTTGAATGCTAGAACAATGGCTGCCAGTTCTAAATCATGGGTTGGATAATTCAATTCATATGGCTTCAACTGTCTGGATACATAGGCCACCACTTTCCTGTCTTGCATGAGTACACATCCTAACTCAGTATGAGAGGGATCACTGTAGATCTCAAATTCTTTACCTGACACTGGCTGGGTCAACACTGGTGCTTCAGTCAACTTTTTCTTCAAAGTGTCAAAACTCTGCTGACACCTATCATCCCATTATGCATCCCATGAGAATACAACCTCTTTTCTTCAACAATCTGTTAAGGGTTGAGCAAATGATGGGAATCTCTTTACAAACCCTTCGTGTAATAGCGGCTAAACGCCAGAAAACTTGCGGAGGCTTGTACAGCTCACCGACCGAAGGTCCGAGAGAACCGCAGACGGTGGATGCCAAACAAGTCGGGTACAGCGGAGCACGATCTTAATGTCACTATAGAAAAGCTGAGATCACAAAGTTTAGAAGTGGTTAAAGTTTTCATAGAAGGCAAAGTAATTTAACATTTGTTTTTCTTTTTTGTTTTTTTGTTTACAAAAATTAATGGTTTAGGAATTCCTACGAAATTTCGCAAGAAGTTTTCCCCTAAAAATTAACTTGCCTAGACAAAGGAAAGTAGTATCACACTGTCCAATTTTCTCAACCCCAAGAACTCGAAATTCAAGCACAACATACCACAAAGCACTTCTAAATTATCCCATCAACAGTACGCATAATATTCGAATATCACATTATTTTCAAGGGGAATCTATAATCATCATACTTCAAAAATATAATAGAGGATGTTAAGTTTTCCTTAAAATAATCATAACTGCTTAGTAGCGATGACAAGACTTATTATATCCAAGCCTTCACAACACAATGATTTATTAGACTAGCATGCCAAAAAATCACCAATTTACAAAATAAGTCCTACCCAAAATGTGAATATGCTAGCTTCTGATGCTCGTCCTCTGGTCTTGAAGAACACCCTCCGCTCCTAACCTGCGCGTGATTAAAAATCAACGCGCGGTGTGGAGTGGAAGAGCTCAAGTGGTGCTAAATAACGCAAGCAAATTTAATTAACAATAATAGCCAAGGCGAAAACTTAAATTACCTCACGTATATAAATTAAGACGAGATCGCATTCATTTAATTCAAAATTACTTTGAAAGCAATGAGAAGATTGATAGAATAACAATATGGTCCCTATCCATTCTTTATAGCAACAATAAGAAATTTTCATTTTCGGTAAGGCTCATACTCGGATGCAGAATGAGATCAATAAACGAGATTTGATCGGGCCTATGGTTAGCCCGCCTCCCCCATCACATATCTCGTGGCCCTATGAAAGACCACCGCCTATGAAAGCACCACCCATCACACAAGCGTGGGCCATGAAAGCACCACCGTGGCCTATGAGAAGCCCACCCCATCACAACAAATAAGGCGTCCGTCCGCCGTAAATTTATGAGAAGGGCTGATAACCCTGAGCATATGAATCATAGCTTCAAGCAATAAGGAAAATCATCTCATGCATATCCAACGTCCTCGAAATCATGCAACTAGTAAGAGCCCAAATCATAAGATGCAGTTCTTTCAGCAAAAGCAATAATTCTTAATCAAGACGTCCTTCATTTAGTACTCATCGAAGTCTCCAAAAATGTTTTACTCAAAACACTATAGAATATAGTATATACTTTATATAATAGGTATGAAAAGTACGAATAAATCGAGAGAGACTTTTTCAGCATTTTCATAAAACTGACCTTTGTTGGGTTTACACCAAAAATTGAGTTATGGGTCCCCTCCAAATTGAAATGAATTAGATTCATTAGAATTTAAGACAAAATGATACAAATGTTCAGAAAGGGAACCACCAGCCTAGATCAAGATAGGTAGAGATAGCAAACAAAGAGCTCAAGAACACAGACCAACAGATCAGACCGATTCAGCAGAACAGTGCAATGTTTCCGTTGAAATTCTACTTCACGCAAGACACTTCAAATGAACCAAACCAGAACGAGGGAGAATGTCTCAAGGACAGTAGGGAAACAGCCTTTTTATGAAGAACTCAGAAACCCTAATCTTGTCATTGTATGATGGTCAAAATGGGCACTCCAAGTTTAGTAAGTGCATGTGGCCCGACAACAACAGAGTCAGAGTTTGGGTTTTCCAGCCATAGAGTTTGAGCCTATGTAATAGTCCAGATTTGGACACAGATGGATGGGTTGGAAAACGATATTAGAAGTAAGCTATAACTTTTAGTGAAGAACATAAAGACGTTATTTTCCAATTTGAGTGTCAAATGGAGCATCATATTCTGATAGACAGGTAAGGACATCATACGAGAACCAGTTTTTGGTATTTAATCATAAGTTGAGAGCTACAAGTATGTGGAATTAGCATAAGAATATGTTTTGGAAAAGGCTGAGAAAATGAGAGCTACAAACCTTTCATGAGAATGTTCAGAAACAAATGGAAGTATAAAGGGGTGCCAAAAATTGGAGTGTTCCAATCCCCGGCGAGAACCACAGTCTCACATTAAAATTCGAGCAATTTTAACCAAAAACATACAAAGGTTCCCAAAAAATATGAATCAAAACCTATGTTGTGTTCTGGTGGGTGCTAACCAGTGTAAAAAAAAACTTAAACAAGTGAAGATATGAAGTTGCACAAACCTTATTAACAAGCTGAATAAGCTTGGGAAAGCCTTACTCCTTAGGCTTTCTCTTTACCCTTTGAGGATGGTTCTCCACCTTTTCAAGCATGGAAAATCACATTACAGCAAAACTGACAAAAGAGAAAATAGTTGGAGCCATGATTTAAATGCATCAATAACATGTTAAACCATGAATTCTAACTTAACGAATCACAAGACTCAAAAAACGCCAACTTACTTGCTTCAATGGGTAACTTCACTTCTCTTTGCTTTTAATCCACAAATCTCAACTTACTACTTAATTCTTAAGAATTAAGTCCTATTCTATGGTTTAATTAGGTAGTTTGGTGGTAAATTTGGAGGTAAGAAAATGAAGAAATGAAAGAAGAAGGAAGAAGATAGAAATGGCGTGGAGAAGAGAAGAGAAGAAAGAAAAAAAATGTTGTGGTGTTACTTTAAGTGCCAAAGTCAAATTTGACTTCCAATTTTCATGCCAAATGTGTGGCTAAGATCAAGTCCTAAGTAATCTCATCCAATGGTTCTAAATATTCCTCAAATAAATCTCTTCTACTTCTTATTTAACTCCACCAATTAATTAAATGAACTCCACTAAAATAATTCCTCATTTATTTCTTATAGTAATACCAACACTAGAAATAGTTAATGCATTTAATACATAAAGAACTCTCCAAAAATATTCATTATATTTTCTACCAGCACTAAATCTGCATAAATGCTCCAAAATAATAATATAAATATTACTATGCATAGTAATTTTCCGGAGACTAAAATAATGACCAAGTCCCGGACCGATGGGTACTATTCACAGACCGGGCTAAATCACTAAAATTACCGAACACATAAAAAGAAAAATCAGTCTATGTACAGGACTCTGTGACTTCTGTGACATTCCTGGGTGGTTTCCAATCAACAATAGCTTCAATCTTCTTAGGATCCACTCTGATACCCTCCGATGATACCACATGTCCTAAAAAAGAAACTGCTTCCAGCCAAAACTCACACTTACTGAGTTTAACATATAGATGTTTATCCCTTAGTGTCTGAAGTACAATCCGTAAATGTTTATCATGTTTAACCCCGTCTCTGGAGTAGACCAAAATGTTGTCTATAAACACCACCACGAACTGATCCAAATAGGGATGAAACTCGTGATTCATGAGATCCATGAAAACTGCCGGTGCATTTGTGAGACTGAATGGCATTACTAAAAATTCATGGTGACCATATCGGGTCCTGAAGGCAGTCTTAGCGATATCTTCTTCCTTTATCCGCAACTGATGGTATCCTGACCTGAGATCAATCTGAGAGTCAATCTTAAGAAAAACACGCTGCACCGCTTTAGCTGATCAAACAAATCGTCGATTTTGAAGGCAATGGATACTTATTTTTGGTTGTCAGCTTGTTCAGCTGTCTGTAGTCAGGAGCCAAACAGTCGAGTGATCCATGCTTCTCTGTTTACAAATAACACTGGTGCTCCCCAAGTGTATACAGCTGGGTCTGATGAAGCCTTTGGTCCAATAATGTCGCTTGCAGTCTGAATCTGTCAACTCTTTGTTAACTCTGGCTGGGTGCCGATTCTGTAAGGTGCAATTGAAGGTAGCTGGTGCTGCTCCAGGAGTAAACATCTATGGAAACTCCACTTCCTCTCCCTTGGGTGGTAACCCTGGTAAACTCTCTGGAAACACGTCTGGATAATCACACCCACTGTGGTATGTCTTGTACTGTTTGACTGTTTTTCTTCTCTTGTCTGTCAAGTGCCAAATACCAAGTATGCTTCCACAACCCTTCTGAATTAAATCTCTTGCTGCCATGGCTATATCACATACCTAGAAAATCGCGTGCATTTCCCGACGATTGTGAATCGTCTTCCCGCTATGTGCTATATATAATGTCACCCTTTTCTGTTGACACAATCAACTATAGGCCCTGAATGTCTGGATAGCGAATCCCAGTAAGCCCAGATAACATCAAATTTCTGAATGGCTAATTCCATAAGGTCTCGCTGGAAACGCCTTTTCATGAAGTAACAATTGGGAGCATCCCTTGTGACGCACTGTATGGGTTATTACTGACATCTCCTAATGGATAGTAACCAAAATGACCCTGACTCAACATGCTCAAGCTGCTACCCTTTTAAACCCATGTTTTTCGGTTAATGCTAAGGTATGAATGTTTGATGAATCCAGGATCAATTTAAAGCAATAAACAGTATGATCAATATAAAGAAACCTCACCAACTATACATTGGAGCTTCCTCATCCTTCCTTAGCTCGTATGTATAGACCTTGGCCAGGAACTCTGGTATCAGGGTCTGTCACAGTCTCTGACTGCTGTCTCTGCCCTCCGGAGATCTCAGCCTCTACTCTCCTACTAATGAAACTGTGTTAGGAACTGTTGCCCTCTTAGGACAGTCCTTCTTCTGATGGTTTTTGATGCTCCCGCATATCGCACATTTACCAGTACCATCTTCAACAATCTCCCACCTGCGTCTGCCACAATGCCTCATAAAAAGGTGGAAAAAGTATAGACTGCGTGACCTGCTGCACCTCTACGCGGTGCCTCTACTAGCTCCTCTGCCTGAACTCGGACTTACCACCGGCAGAATTAGCAGCGTACTGATGCCCGCTAGCGCGTTAGCACCCCTAGCTGTGCCTTGGCTAAAGGAAGGCCTAGAACCAGCTTGAATACTAGCACCGTCTGAATCTCTTGGCTCTCCGACTGATGTGTACTAGGTGCACTCTGAGTCTGGTCTCTCTGTCGTACTGAGACTGCTGGCCTCTGGTAAACGCTGACTGGCCTGAAATTCGCCTCTATCTCCTGAGCGTGCCTCTCCAAAGCCTGAAGAACTCTCTGAAGTCTGGAAGCTACCGACCCCAATCTGAATCTTATCGTTCAGCCTTCCTGAAACCTTTTTTATACGTCTCGGCCTCTGTAAGCCACTAATCCGGTCACCATACCTGCTAAGTCTGGTGATTGTCTTTTCATATTCTGCAACTGACCATTCTGTTCTGCCTAAGGTATAAAGAATTCCTTTTCTTCTAGCATCAAAGGTAAGCCTCTGTGATGAACTTTTTTTCTTTGAAATTCATCCCAAAAAGAAATTGCTAGTATGTTTGTTTTACTGGTACTGTTGTCCGTCTGCTGAACAGTATGCCAGCCTGTGTATCTCATCTATCAGTAATGACGGTAGCACAAATCAACTTGTCCTCTGGTGTACACTGTAACTGCTCCAGGACTCTCAAAGTACCATCTAACCAATACTCAGCTATCTCTGGACTGTCATCTTTGCTAGCTCTGAATTCTTTTGCACCATATTTTCTTATCTTTTCTACTGGGGGCTTCCTTTCTCTGTCTACTACCATTGGTGCTTGAGGTACCACCCCTACAATCTGTCTAAAAGTATCTGCACGTTGTTTTAACAGGACCTCCTGACCTAGTGCCACTGGAGCCTCACCCTCCACTGTCCTGGAGGCATGTGACTCGCTCTCACCTTCCTGTGACATCCTCCTAAAAGAATAACAACTGCTTAGACAGACTGCTTAGTTCATCAGGGTAGGTCATGGCAGTAACACTATAAATGGGCATATGCACTGCAAGCCAAGGAATAAAACTACGCCTCTGATGACCAAATGATTTGTAAATCCCCTTCTCGGTCACCCGTAAACCGAATGAACCGAACGATACGGCTTACTTAAGCTGGCTGGTTGAACCTATGTCCTTTCAGGCTGATATCCTTATGTATGCTGAATAATATATCATGTTGTTGCTTTTTACATTAGTAAAATATAGATATGTACTTATGTTGACGCGTGTCTTTATGCCCCCACCTAACCCAGTGATGATATGAGGACGCAGAATGAAGGGTCACGGCTGTCCGGAAGTTTTTTATCCAAGGATTTAATTTAGACCAATTTAAATATGACTAGATTGCATGAGAGTTGCGTCACGCAGCTATTAGGTGCGTGACGGCACTGTCGGTTGCGCCACGCAGCTCCAATCTAGATGACGTCACCGTGAAAGCCGACATATCACCTGAGTGAAAGATGACGTCACCGTGAAAGCCGACATAACGGTTTTTCATTCTGTTTGAGTACGTGGCAACAGTCCAGAAAGTGAGCTGCGTCACGCAGCTATCGTGCGTGATGCAGCCATCAGTTGCGTGACGCAGGTATTCCCTGTTGCCCTACCTCTATAAATACATTGTTTTATCTCTTATTTGGGATAAGAATTTTAGGGCGTAAAAACATACACTTGCGGCTAGGTTTTTCTCCAGAAACTCTTCTAAGTTCCCTTGAAGAAAAACAGCCATTAGACATCAATTAGGTTAAAAAACGAAAATAAAAAAAAGAAGAAAAAGTAAGAGAGAAAAGGGTGAGGGTTAAATCCTTGTGGAAAAGACTTCTGGAGCGGCTTAACCTTCACTCTTTAAGGTGTTCAAGTTGTTTACAATCCTCAGTCTGAGGGTTAGGTAATTCCCTCAAACTTTTCTTTATATTTTAGTTACTTATTCATTGTTATTTACTTTATTATTGCTTTATTAGTTTAATCTTAGTTAAACGGTATTCTGTCCACTCATGGTCGTTTTTAGATTTTATTAGAGCATGTTTAGATAAAAGAAAGACGTAAAAAAAGGGTTGTGTAAAAAGTAAGAACGGACCAGAGCAGTTGCATCACGTAGCCAGTTGTTCCGTAACGGAACTGGCAGTTGCGTGACGGAACTGTTCTTGTCCAAAATACTGTTTCTTTACCCAGACAGTTGCGTCACGCAGTTATCGGATCTGTAACGGATCTGTTCATATTCGCGATTTCACTTTATTTTTAATATATTATTTTTAATTAACGGATATAAAATATACATTTGACGGATTTGGAATTTCAAGAACAGTTAGGTCAACCGACTACTAGTTCCGTCACGCAACTGTTCTTCCAAAGACAGCTGCGTGACGCGACTGTTCTAGGATTCCAGAAACGATTTTTATCCTTTTAAGCAAAATAATAGTTTTGTACAAAAAATCAAATTTAATTCTTTTAATAAATCAAAAATTAATTCTTTAATAAATCCGAAGACAGCAAATTGTGCAGTATTGCAAATTTAATTTAAGTTTAGTAATATTAAAATGTAAGTTAAGTGCATGATTTTTGGGTTTTTTGATTTTCGGTTAAAATTTTAATCGGTAGAATGTATTTTTGAGGTTGGTTGTGGCTCGCCTTTAACCGTTTGTGGCCCGCCTTTAACCATAAGGCAAGAGCGGGTCTTTTAATTATATTTGCTATGGATGAATGGTGAATGTGATGATGATTTATTATGAGTGCAATGAATGGATTTTAGTTGGGACGGTTAATTAATTTTCCTCATAGGAACTCGGTTCGATTTATTCGGGTTGGGTTTAGTTAAATAATTAGGCTTTTCTAAAATAAAATCAATTATAAATTAGAAATTATAGGTTAAAAGAGGCCGATTTTTCCGGGCGTCGGCTTCCAACGGGCCGACGTACCCAATTCCCTTACCCAAAATCGCCTCGGTGCGCCTGACCAGTTTTTAAAATAATTTGGCTTTAAAATGAAATTGGTTTTAAAATGGAGTCATTTTTATAAAGTTGGAAACGGTCCCATTACCGAGATAATGGGTGGCGACTCAAATATTTTAAGGCCGATTTATCGGCATCGTACTTAAAAGATTTTGTCACCATTACTCAATAATAAAAATCATTTTTCCAAATCAAAACTGAAAAGGCACGTTTTTCGGGTCGCTCGGACGTTTTTCGGGTCGCTCGGGGGCGGTACGGAAACAGATTGGCGACTCTGCTGAGGACAGCATCCACTAATCCCCAATTATTTTAAATAACTAGATGGTTGCAATTAGGAATTAACTCTAAACCTACATTTTCTAAAAATTGTAAATAAGTTGGTTAGAAAGTCGTCGGAAAATTCTTTAATCGTCCGTGTTTTTTTGTTCGCTTTCTTTTATTTTCTAAGATTATTGCATTCATCTGCATTTCTCTCTTCTCACCACTTTCTACCCCTACCCATATTATCCCTTGGTATCATTGTTGACTTCAAAGATGGATCCAGCCTAAACCTCGCGTTTTAGGCACATCCACTCGAGAATTAACAATTTTACGAACCGCAAGCCTAGTACCTTAAATGGTGCGTCAAAAGGAGTAGGCCCATTTAAAAACCCGAATCCTGTTTGCGGAACCTGGACCATGTAAGCCCAATGGACTAAAGCCCATGCATGTAGATGAAAGCCTTAGTCGCTTCCCCTAAGGAACACACGATTCTGTTTGCTGTTATTATACCGCATTCATTTTTGAGAGTTTATATCGTCAATCTCAAAACCCCCTGTTGGTTGTCGAGATTAGACTAAATCCTAGGAAACAGATGTCAAAATTTATACCTGTCCAAAATTTATACCAGAACTCATGTGTGGGAGAGATAAGGGTTGAAGGGCAATGCATTTCCCAACTCCCGTTCCTGTATGTTATAGAACTTGCTCAATCTGCTGTGACATTCATGCCACCCCGTAATACTGTCGTTTCAGCCATGCAATTTTTATAAAGGGCTATATTTTTGGTATGGACGTTTGAGCCTTGATTTGAGACTGGACCTCAAAGTTCGGCTTTGAATAACAATAATGCAATCATTTATTAGTGAATTAAATACCCAAAAGAAGGGAGCTATAGGGGGGTTGTGATCCTTTGTAGTTGTTCACATTTCTCGGCATATCTAAAAGTTAAGCGTGAGATTACAAATTGTAACTAGTCAAAGATAAGATCCCGTGCTTGGGACCACTGTTCCAAGGCAAAGTAGGGAAAAAAAGATTAACAAAAAGTATCCCGCTGTGGAAGATTCCCTTTCATTCCAAGGCAAAAGTAGGGGATTTGAGAGAAAATAGCCGACCGAAAAATCCAAAAGGGACGGTCGACAAACAGATAATGCCAAGAAATGTTTGAGTTACGAAATAAATTAGTTGCCAATGTTATTGCATACCGAATG
>NW_023591612.1:0-57247 GCF_014843425.1 Jatropha curcas | reverse complement strand
AATAAAGAGGAAGAGATAGTGTAGGAAAACTTGAAAATTTGATGGCTTTGCACAGGGTGAAAAAGTATTAACAACCACAATTAATATTAGGGGGAAAAGGGTCCCAATCTATATGAAGGAAAGGGGAAATACACGTGTAAATTATCCGATATGATGCACAAACCTAGAACAGAAGGCAGATTTTACATTGTCCTCTTACAAAACCGTATGCAAAAAGTTCACAAGATAAAGGGATGAAGAATGTTAAGGAATATTATAGGCATGCCTCCCTGATATTATATTATAGAATAGGGAGAAGGATGCAGACGCTTTACTCTGGTTACTTTCTTACTTGTTTGAAAGATTCTACTGACCACTCTTGATTATATTGAATTGAATTTGGTTAGGAGGCAAGGTGAACCGAGTTTTGTTGTTTATGCCCAAATCGTGTTCCACAGTCAGGTGGGCAGATAATATGAGTTTTAACATAATGAAAATTTGCAGCCTAATAGGGGAAGTTCCCAGGCAATGGTGTTGGGGAGAGAGAACGTAAATATTGGGTCACAATGAGATAAGTGGGGGATTTGGGATGTGACCCATTATTGAGCAAGAAAAATGTGGTGCTGGGATTGGAAATACAGAGGGTACAGGTATGGTAAGGGGAAGGGGCAGAAATGTTGATAGGATCAACGAGTGATGTGGGAGTATTGGTGGCTGGCTGATTCAACAATTAGTATTTCCAGTTGCTATGTAAACCAAGTTAGGCAGGGGACTTAAGGAGGGGAGAGGGCGATTAGTAGGCCAGGAGCAAAAATGTTACATTGAAGGCCATATGTGAATAGGTTGGACAGATAGGAGGGGTAAAAGAGCTAAGTTGCTCAGTTTGGTAGCCTCTTACAGCTTTAAGAGATAGAGTCAAGAACAACCATTTGGAGTGGAGGGGGGAGAAACAGAACTGTTGTTAATAGTCCAGTCCACAGATGATGACTATGTCTTTCTGATACTGGAAGATGAGAGTAGTGAAGCCCTGAAACACTGAGGGAATGGAAAACAATCCAGAAAGAGGTAAAGTTTTGACTTCAATGATGATGTTGATGATGGTTCATTGATGTGATACTTGTACTAAGTGAAGCAAGTCAGTCTTCCAACAGTAGTGCATGGGATTGAGCCCAAGAAGGAGTATAGACTAAATTATAGAAAATCACGATGTATCCTTTGGAAATAAATATACATGACAGATATTCTGTAACCGCCCAGTTGAAGGTTTAATATTTTTGATATTCCAGTAGTTTGGGTCATTGGCACTAAATTCTTAACTTGTTTGAATAGTTTGTAGTTGGAAGACTTTAAGGGATTATGCTGTTGGAGGAGGGTTCATACGAGGGATGATCCAGAATGATACCGTAGAGAGTCGGTAATTCAAAACATAGTGAAAGGGGGGTGAGGGCTTAGCACATTTTAGGTTTCTATGCTAGTGTGGCTTCCCGAGCTTTTTTAGTGGAGTTTTGATAGTAACCCACTACATTACACTCTGATCTATACTATGGCACCCCGAGGCCCATTAAACAATAAGAATCCAATGCAACAACACATAGGGATGTTGTCATAGCTCCAGCCCATATGGTCAATATTGTCCGCTTTGGGGCTCAGCCCGTACGAGTACCCCTCCACCAGAGTTTTGTTTTTTACAGGCATTGGCTTTGCAACATCCCGCCCTAAGGTTGGCCTCAACCATTGTTAAATGGCGAACGCTGAACCAGCTATCTTAGGGTAAGGACCACCTCCGTTCCTGTATCTTAACCGATGTGGGATTTGCCTAAGGTGTGCCCTTGGCTCATCGCCCACATACACCCCCCCATTGGGGACTGGACAAGCGTCCTCGCTGAGGTTTGCCCGCCTACCACCTTGGCCAGAGGAACGAGGGTCGGCGTCTGATAGCCAATTGTCATAGTCTCTCCTCAGGCGCCCATGGTCAATAATTTGTCCGCTTTGTGGGGACCTTTCCAGCCGTACCGAGGTACCCCTCTCACAGGTTTTTGATTTTAATCAGGCAGGCTTTTGCAAACACCGATCCACAAAGGGCCTCAACCCATGTTCTGGAACCACCAGCCTCTATTATTAGCACAGCGTACCACCCCCTCGTACTTAACGATGTCGGGGATTTTGCCTAAGGTGTGCTGGCCTTGCCACACTTACGCAATTACGTGGCAACATCACTTTATTCGTTAAACTACCCTACAGGAATGTCATGTCCAAGTCAGAAAACTGGGGTCGGTTATGCAACTCCTGCTGCCTTGAGTTCAACTTTGTCTTCCACCACCAAATATGCATCTTCCTGAAGTAAGAGAGGGACTAGCATATAGTACGTACTCTGAGGCATTCATCTATACACTGGAGTTCTTTAGAAATAAGGACACTCTATCAAATCCTCTCATAGCCACTGCTCCAGCACCCATCGGTCAGTGGTGCCGAAACACTCTTGTGGCCTTCCCATACTTAAACCAACTTATCATACTGTCTAACTGGCTGCTGCTGTTGCTCCCGTAAAGTTACCCG
This sequence comes from Jatropha curcas, assembly GCF_014843425.1. The sequence continues at coordinate 54,712 of NW_023591612.1, read as the reverse complement.
CCATCTTGTCTCAATAACGCAGCCATCTGCTGGGTCTATAAGGGTCTGCAGCTGGTCAACATAGTGGACATTGGGTCTAGCTATGCCTCGGTAGAGCATTTATCACTCTCTTCTCTGTCAGGTCGCTTCAGACTGCCTCTTTCAAGCGGATTCTAAAATATATGTACCCCGACTAACACCCATCTCTCCCATACTGATCGGATCAAAATACTAACGGAACCTCTCTGCATATTATTCACAGAAACCATGCATCGTATTGAATTTGTATGATGTAGATATCCAGGAAAGTTAAACATGCATTGTCATATATTTGCTCCCACCATCTCGGTTAGCCAGAGCGAACGAGGGTCGGACTCTGAATACCATTGTCATAGCCCAGCCCATTGTCAATCATTGTCCCTTTGGGGGCTCCAGTCCCGTAACGAGTAACGCCTCACGGTTTTGTTTTCCAGGCAAGGCCTTTGCAACCCGCCCAAAAGGCCTCAACCCATGTCTGGAACCCACCCCTCTTAATGTACAGGACCACCCCTCGTACTTAACCCGATGTGGGATTTGCCTAAGGTGGTGCTGGCCTTTGCACATACACCCCCCACCATTGGGGACTACAGCAGTCCTCGCTGAGGTTTGCCCCCACCACCGGCCATAGACGGTAACTTGGAGTGGGGTCGGCTCTGATAACCAATTTGTCTATTAGCCCAATCTATTTGTCAATATTGTCCGCTGATTTGGGGCTTAGTTCTCAGCCCGTACGACGTACCGCGCCCTTCACGGTTTTGTTTTCAGGCACAGGCTCTTTGCAAACCCTGCCCACAAGGGCCCTCAACCATTTTTGTTCTGGAACCCACCCCTTCTTTATGTATTACAGGACCACCCCTTGTCGTACTTAACCGATGGTGGGATTGCCTAAGGTTGTGCTGGCCCTGCCACATACCACCCCCTTGGGGACTTTCAGCGTCCTCGCTGAGGTTTGCCCCACCACCGGCCAAGAGGAAGAGGTCGGCTTGATACCAATTGTCATAGCCCCAGCCCATGGTCCAATATGTCCGCTTTGGGGCTTCCAGCCCGACGAGTACGCGCCGATCAGAACCCGGGAGGGTTTTTGTTTTTCAAGGCAGGGGCTTTTGCAGGACCCGCCCAAACAGGCTGCAATCCAACCATGTTACTGGAAACCCACCTCCTCTCTTTTTATGTAGACAGGGACCACCTCTGGTTTGGTACTTACCGATGTGGGATTTGCCTAGGTTGTAGCTGGGCCTTAGGGGAGGGCCAAATACAACCCCGCGCCTTGCGTGGGAGTCAGCGGTGGCCTCGCTTGTAGGTTTGCCCCACCACCGGCCAGAGGAACCGAAGGGTACGGACTCTTGATTGGGACCAATTGGTCCATAAGCCCACGCCCCATGGTCAATATTGTCCGCTTTGGTTTGGCCTACTAGCACGATACGCAGTACCTCCCTCCACGTTCTTGTTATTCCAGGCAGTGCTTTTTTGCTAAACTCCGCCCAAAAAGGCCTCAGCGCAGGTGTATCTAAAATCCACCCCTCTTATGTACAGGACCCACACCCCTCGTACTTAAGCGATGTGGGATTCTGCCTAAGGTGGTGACATGGGCCGGAATGACAGTGGGTGAAGAAGAAAACTGGACAATCTCAATTGGCTTGCTAGATCATGGATGAGCTATGCTTTAAATGCAAGCTGAGTCAATAATAGGCAAATGGGGGCATTTTGAGACCTAGAGAAAATTATTAGGCAGCTTCATAGAGGCAAGGATTAGCCTTGACTATAAGAGAAGCCAAACTTGCAGGTTCACACGGTTGAGAGCTAACAATAAGGTGCATGAATACATTGCACAAGTTCCAAATGTCAAACCCTGGAACTTTGTAAATCAAAAATTGAATCAAATGCACAAGGAACATGTGGGATGCCCAGCCCCAACTTGGGTCTTTAGCTCCAAATTTTCAGTATGTCTTTGAAAGCAATGAAAGTGGGATTTTTTTGGAGGGTGTAGTGTGACATCCCGGATTGTGGAGGTTTGGTAGGGCACATACACCAGGGGATTAAAGGCGAAAGTCCCACATCGGCTACGCACAGGTTGGAAGTCCTTACATAAAGGGTGGCAACCTTGAACATGGTAGACGTCGTTTTGGGCTGGCAAGAGCTTGGTAGGTTATTAATCCCCTGGCCACTAAAAACACAAACCGTGTAGGGGATGCAGGCCAGGGTTTTGGCACCCCAAGCGGACATATTTCTACCAATTGGGCTTGGCTTGGTCAATATGGTATTAAGAGCCATCAGCCCTTGTCCTTTTCTGGCTCGGGTGAGTGGGGGCAAGGGACCTCAGTGTAAGGACGCCTGAGGTCCCTAAGTGGGGGTGTATGTGACAATCCCATGGTTTGGCGCACAACACCTTTAGTTGCGAATCCCACATCGGTTTCGCACAATGGTGGAGGGGAGTCAATATACATGAAGTCGGTTTGGCAACCTTAGGAACTATGTAGCGTCGTTTTTGGGCTGGCAGAGCAGAGGTTTTCCCTGGCCAAATAACAAACCATCGTGAGGGTATTTCAGGCAAGGTATTAGAGCATAGCGCAAGAGCGAAACAATATCTACCATAGGATGGGGCGATATATATAATGTAGAGATCTCAATTGGATTGGATTGGATGCTCCTGAAAGAGAGACCTTATATGGGAGATGATATTACTGAAGTGCTGTTACACTAGAATGGGAATAGGGGTGTTCCGGCCACTAGCTTTGGTTGCAATTGTTTCAAATGACATGCAGACTTGCAACGGGTTGGGGACCTTCTTCCATGACATGTCAATTAGATAAATGCATTGGAGCCCTGGGATGTGATTCAAAGCATGGACATTCCATTTCAGAACAGACAAAAGGTAATACTTCCACTCCAAAGTGAGTTCATATTGGATCACTTTTCAACTATTTAGCTATGATGTTGATATTTTGCGTTTTTTGCAACAATAAGGGATTGCTTGCAGGCATAGTGAGGACCCAGTTTGAAGGTTTCAATCCACGATATTGGTTGTCAACATTTGTTATGGAAACTTCAATGAATGCAATTTCCAATGGGGTGACTGTTGAGGAAGGAATTTTGGATGGAAGTAAGTCTAGCCCATAGTTTATGATTTAGCCATATGAGAGAAATGTTGAGTGCTAAGAATGAGGGGAAGGGGCCTGCAAAATGGTTAACTGGGAATATTTCCTATTCACAATTGGAGTAGACATGGCCTTTTTCATCCAGCAAGCGGTAAGTTAAGCGTTGATGTGATAAATAACATTGAACAGAGAGTTTCCAACCTTGGCTTGGAAAACTGAGGAAAACAAACCTATTGTTGAGTCTAATAGAACTCTATTTAGGCAGAAATGCATGGTTTATGGCTCATAAAAGGTTTGCAAGTGGCTTCCTGCTTGGGAAGGGGAGAGTAAACTCCAAAAATGCAACGAGTACATTGAACAGATTGATAAAACGCAATCTAGACAAATGGCCAAGATACTACCCAATTACCAAGCAACAATAATGAGTTTGAGGTGAGAGAGGGGCCCTGTGGCTTTTTGCTGTTAGACTTGGGAAAGGACATGCACCCCTGCAATTATTGGGGAAAGATTTTCAGGTCTTCCATGTAACATGCCTTGCAATTGCAACTTGGATCCATGAGACTCAATCTTGAAGACTTTTGTCACGAGTCATTTCACAGTAGAGAAGTAGATGTAAAGGCCTACAAAGGAGTCATTCATTCTCCAATTCCAAATTAACAAACATTCCCAACCAACAAAATTGAACTTTCCATCCTAAAGCCCTCCAAACCGTTAAATTAGGAAGCCTGACAGACCAAGAGCAAGGAGAAAACTTCAAGAGGAAGAAAGCTCCTCCAAGACAGCTAAAAGATCTTGCACAGTTAGGTTGTTGTGGCATGCAAGCAAACTAGGGCCATAATAGAGAAAACATGGAGCGCAAGCCCCACCAGCCATATCTCAAGTTCAGATTTCACTTTTTGCACAATCTCATAATTACTAGGGTGATGTTTTATAACTAATGTGAATACTTACAACGTACACAATTTGGGGTTTTATTAAGAGGACAAACAACTTAGTGCAAGAGAGGAGAAAATTCATCTGGAATTCTGTATGGCTATTGTGAAAGAGGTGCTGCTTCTGCTATGGGAAAAGGTGTTATTGCAACAAGAGGGAGAGGTTTTGCCTGCAACAAGGAGGACAGAGGTGCTTCTACTTTGAGAGGGAGACGGTGCTTCTGGTTGAGAAGGGAGAAGGTCTCTTCTTAGTTTGAGAAGGGAGAGGAGCTTCTGGTTTGAGAGGGAGAGGACATCATATCGGAATAACTGATATTTTGCTCTGTGTTAAGAATGAATAGTTAGATTTGGTTTTTTGGTTAAATGTTGAAGATGGTTTTTTGGGTGAACTAATATGAAATGCGGATGTTCTTTGGGTTGTTGAGGTGTGCAGATGGTCATTTTGGGGCTTTCACATACTTTGCAAGTATGGATATCTCTGCTATTGTGCAATTTTTGGTGAAGAGGTTGCTGTGTGCTGATCAACACGATTGCAAAGTTAGGCGAGACAGGAATCTTTTGATTTTCTAGCAAGCACAGGACAAATGTGTAACTTTTTTTTTTTCATTGTGTCTGCTTTTTTTTCTTTCTTGACAGGCAAACACGCAAGTGAATGGGACCCAAGTTTGATTTAGTAGGGTTTTGTGATGCACATTATATGTAAATAGTTGTTTTTGTCTTGTTGTGAAGGGTTGCAAACATTTGATAATTGGGGACAATGGCACTATTTTGTTACCACTCTTTGTATGGGAGCCACGTTTGAATTAATTATTTTTTTGGATTTGGCAGTTGCCATACTTAAGAAAAGTACACATTTATTGCAGAACGTATATTACATTCAAGTCATCTATCTTCAAAATTGACTGTGCCCGCTTGAGCTAACAAACAATTCCAAACAACTAGCCGCACACATTAACACAGCCAACTACAAAAACACAATAAACTAATCAAAACTAACCAAACATATGTTTCTAATACCATAAAAAAAAGAATATTATTTCACAATCCTCTGTTACCCTTTGAACAGTAAATTACAAGTAAGGTGTGAAAAGCATCATGATAGTCCACCATCATAGCATAAGGTGAAAAATCAACTTCTTCACAGCTGCCAAATCTCCCGACTCCAAGCACTCCCTTTTCTCCAATGGGTCACAAATCTCACTGTACATTTCATCATCTCCCTTTCATGTACAACATCTCTTCCTTAAATTCCAACAAGTCAGTAGCTACACTTCTTTGCCTCACTTCGAATTCGCTTCCTTGAGATTCGATCTGATGAATCTATAACTTTTACACCAACCAAGAAAAGACCCGCATGCATTTTCAAATACAGTAATAATACGTCGATTTTTTGTTTTTTTGTGTCTCTGAGATCCTAATGCCCCTGCTTTTTTGCCACACTTGGCAATACATATTCACCAATACCTTCCTTCCACTGCTCCAATCCGGGCTGCGCTTGAAGAAGACATGTACGTGTCGCTTGTTAAACCTTTTTAGACAAATGAAAATATGAAAAGAATGCAAAAAATATATATAAATTATGAAAGCCACCGGTGATAAATAGTGACTGATAGTAGTGACTACGATGATTAATAAATTAAAAAATATAGATTTAAAATGTTTATCAATTTCTGAAAAATATTTTACTTTCTCTCGAGAATGTTGATCTTGACCGGAATTATTTGTCAAAAAAAGTGCACGGATCAATATATAAGGACAATAAACTGTTTCTTGTTAACTTGAAGGACAAATGAAAACTAACCTAAATCTCGTGCTTCTTTGGTTTTTTTTTTTTATTTTTTATTTTTTATTAGTAACCTTACATCGTCATCATTATTTTATTAGTTAACTTTTTCCCACTAATTTGATTACAAAATTTTGAGAAAATAAAATACCCATCGTTTTCTTTGTCTCTTTTTTTTTTTTTTTTTCCTAAAATCTACAAGCAATGATAACCAATATCTAACCACATTAACTCTCCATCCAATCAAATCAAACTTCCATATTCACCTCTCAAAATCAAATCACAAAGTTCTCCCGTCTCCTTCGTCTCTATTTACCATTCAAACAAAATTACCAATTTGCAAACTCAGTTCCTCAACAATAACCCATTTACAGGCTTTATTGCTTTCCTCTATTGGAATTCAAGCATGTACTTGCTATTCTAGATCTAGTTTTCGAAAGGGTTCAATGAGATGATGAGATCGATTAACTGTCTTCTTTACTTGCGACTGGCTTGATTGCGTATTTCAGCTGATTTTGATGGGGTAGTGGAGAAGAAGGAAGATCAGCAACGTTTTTCACAGATTTGAAGTTGAACTCGTATTTAATATTCGGTCCGATTAGCCAATATTGGTCCAATTTTAACGGTTCTCACCAGTTCCTATTCGGTTTTTATCTTCCGCTTTAGAGAGTCAACTCAAATTGAACCTGTAACACCCCTTCCCGGTCCACCCGTTAACCCGAATAAACCGAGTCGAGATGCTACAAACTGGTTGACTGTATGGCCTGACATGCTTTGACTGTAGGCCTGACATGCTGATAATCATAATGTATTACCTGAATATAATCTCATTCCTGATGCTGTTACAAAAATAATGTACTTAATGTTTACAAGACAATGATTACTAGTTTTACAAATGAAATGGGCCCAACTGTGTGCCCCTGTACATGCCATAAAAAGGGTAGACAAAAAAATACATATCCAAATGAGTAGCTACCCTGAATACTGAGTCTTCTACAGATGAACTGCAGCAGTTGCAGGCTGACTCTCTACGGTCCAATCTCAAAACCTGCGAGTTAAACAGGTAACTCGCTGAGCAATAAAGCTCAGTGGATATCTCAACACATAAAGAAACAGTTAAGCACATACATAGATAAAATGAGCATGTAAATGCATATGGATAACTAAACATATAAGCACATATAGCATGATCCTTTCCTTATACCTTGATTATCTTTCGTACTGGGTGATAAGACTGTATGATTCATGAAATGTTATGTCAAGATATATGGCTTCCATAAGGTTATATGTGAAACCGAAGTGATAAGAAAAACTGTATAAACTGGATGAATACTGTAGCTTGGCTGCTAATGGCCCTGTATAATTCCCATATCCACTCAACGGCTGTAGCCCGGAGTAACCAAACTGTATGGGGCGCAGATCTGTATCCTAGATCTGCTATCCTATGTCGCAACATAGCCTTATCTACATGGTTTCTACCTAACCTCAATGGAGCAAAGTGTTGGTATGTCAATAAGATAACACAATAGCATATTCATAGTTCATAATTTCATAATCCATAATGTTCATTTGATATCACATCATTTGTATGCTTAAATGTTGTTTTGATGCATGATTTAATGTTATATTTTTGTATTAAGATGATTGGAGGCATGTAAGTGAAGCAAAGGAATACAATTGCATTGAAAAAGAAGTCCAAAGTGCATGAAAACACAAGTCGCGAGCGCGTACTTTGAAAGTCGCGAGCGCGTAGTGTGCAAAATGAGACAATGAGTTATCGGCACAAGTCTGCGAGCGCGTACTTGAAAAGTCGCGAGCGCGTAGAGTGCAACATGGAGAGACAGTGAGTTCCCAGGCTCAAATACGCGAGCGCGCGATGAAGGTCGCGAGCCTTGCAGCAAGGGGCCAAGTACGAGCAGCGCGCATTGCAAATCGGCTGAGCGCGGAGAAATGCCCAAATGAGCGAGAAATGCCAAATGAGAGTCAGAGAGGTTGCGAGCACAAGTCGCGAGCGTGCACTTGAAAGTCGCGAGCACGAGATGTGTCAAATGAGAGACAGAGAGTTTCAGGTGGAAGTCGCCAGCGCGTAGTTCAAATTCGCGAGCGCGAGAAGTGCATCGCGAACTTGTCATGCAATTCGCGCGCGCGTGTCGCGTCTTCCAGCCTGCACAGTCTGTACTCTTTTGATTATATCTCTCAATATACAACTCCGATTTGGATGATTCAAAAACCCACGTAAAGCTAACACAATGAAGAACAAATAACTCTTGTATGACACTTCCTAATTCCATCATTAAATGGGGTCAAAATCAAGATGAAGTTACTGGTAAAATTTCCAGCAAAAACCTGTTTCAACATAAACTCACTATTTACTTCATGATTCACTCCTCCCCTGTTTTCTCACCATTGACCAGTCCTCCACTCCAACCATGAAGCATCTTTGCCTCATTAAGCAACACACACACAAATTTCTCAGTGCAAAGAAAAAGAAAATAAAAGAGAGATATCTAAAACCTTTCAACCAAAAAAGTTTTAGAAGACTGTCTTCTATAGCTTCCTTGTCTCCTACTTTGAGCTTCCTCTCCTAAACATAAGCACTCTGATAAGATCATCTAAAAGATCACAAAAGTATGACTTTAAGAAAAAGCTACTACTTGGATTAGAGTTCTAGTTTGAAGTTAGTGTGTTCAATTACATGAAAAGGATGGAGAAAGGAAGGAGATGAAGAGAAAGATGAAAGAGATGCAGAGGAAGATGAAGATGAAAGAAGCTACTTACTGCTGCTCATCTGCAGGATCTGATGTCGGAATCTCCGAGTCGGAATCGCCGGAGGTAGTAACTTGCTGGATGTGATTTGTAGCGCCAGGAGGGGTGACCAAGGTATCGTCTGCACATCGGGATCAGGAGCAGGAGCGATAGTGGCTGCCTGCTGAGATGTCGAAACAATGTCGGTATGTTAAGCAGGCGCAGGAACAGAGGAGATAAGTACCAGCACGGTGCTCACCGGACAGCCCGCATTCACATCGCGCCTGAAATGCTTGTCAATTCCGTTAGCGTTCACTCGAGGTGACATAAAGCCCTTCCTGATAGAACTTGGAAGAATCACGACTACAGGCTGATGGAAGCCTCGTCTGCGATAACTGGTGAAAATAGGCAGACTTCTGTCATCATATCCTTAAGATGCCAGAGTCAGAGCTAGTGCTTATCCTCGATGACATGAAATCGTGTCCGCTTTCTTGTTCAGAGCTAGCGCCGTAGTAGTATAGCTTTTGAAGCTGGCCTAAAGCGCTAAGCGTGGTAAAACTGTAACCGGCCGTGGAGACCCCTGCGTAAAGGTCGTGCCGATAGACTACCGCATAAGGTGATAGTACCTTATCGCTCTTTACTCTCGTCGCCGCTATCAGGCTCTATCGAGATACGCGCAACATGCGGATACGAGTCTTGACTCGAGGTTTCGCTGATTCTCGCAGTTCTGAGAGAATGTTTTAACAATACGCTCCCGAGCATGTATATGATCAATGTCTCCTGGGAACAAAAAATTAATTAATTCAATTGCGCGAATTGCACAGCGTGCACTCATAATTACAACTTGAAGCTTTACATGGCTCGGCATGATTTTATTAAGGAGTGCGCTTGTTGAGACGGAGTGTCATAATTATTTATTTATTGTTTACCTTTCATTGTCCCACGCTCAGCGCGACGTCTGCCGAGACATATTAGGATGATTTTACCGATTGCGTTTGGTTCCCTTCATGTGAGTGTATGTTAAACACCTCCATCGGTGTGGCTCACTTTGATGCCTAATTCTGTTCACCTGTTATATGAATTTTTAATGAATGGAGGAGATAATTAATATATCATTAATTTATAGGTCGTCCTGGATTCAATTAAAACATGCAGTTTCTTGTAATGGAAGGGACTAGTTCACTTGCTAATGACATTCGGAGCTGTCTCTATAGTCAGACTAAACTAGCCAGCTCTCCGTGTGTCGCGAGAAAGAAAGTCCGGTGCTGCCTCAAAGTCAGCAACGCCTCAGGGTCTACTCACTTGCGCCGGGGTGTTCTTGAGTGCATTCTACTGAGTAGTCTCATCATGGCCTTTTCTTCTTCCTAATAGCAGGATCCCTTCAAGCCTTTTGCCAGCTCTTCCACGGCCTAATCTCCTAGAGACACAGCACTGCTTTGCCTGTGCTTACCGCTTCCTTCCTTATGCCTAGTATGAGGTGCTAGAAGTCAGGTATCGATCGGGCGCGATATCTTCTCCCAGGGCTACTTTCGCATAAGCTGTAAATGGACCTGCGTACCTTCTATAAAAATGGAATGTTCTGAAAAAATGGAGAATCCATAGAATCACTTGATAGCGTATTTAAACACTAAGGAATTATCTTGTAAATTGTAAAACATTGTACGATGACATATAACTATTAAGAACCAAAAGATCTGAAGTAACCTCTGGACAAGTAACCCTCCCAATAAATTAAGTTCTGCGTCACCTCTGTGGGCACGGCAACTCCCTCACTTTTTGCTGTAGTCGCATTTCTTCTTTATTGCTTAAGACATGTAAGCTGCTGTTATTTTCAAAATCTTGCCTCGCTGCTCGAGAAGATGGATATATGCTGAAAAAAAAACAGAAGTGAAATTATAATTACACGAATTAAGCATCACATTATGAGATAAGTACAAAATATAATTACAAAATTATGCCTGTAGAAAATTTTGTAATAAGTTAGCGTTACTGTCCCAAACTACCAAGCTGATGGCGCCGTTTTATTACTGGATCGTGAGGAAGATTGCTGCTAACAAGAAATGATCACAAAATTTATCACTCTTTTACAGATAATTAATATATAATATTAAAATAAGTGATAGTTATGGATCAATTTCTATTGATTACCTGGCACAGTAGGTAACTGTGCCAGCTGGTGGAGTCTGTACTGGTCCAGAGAGAAGGAGCAGAAGGTGTGGAGGAATATGGCACCCGCTCTTGCGTAGTACTGGGATAGATATCCTTGAAACGACCGCATCGAGGTAACTCACATGCCTCTCCACGTACCCCTGAAGAAGGATGTGATGGGACGAAAGAGTTTCGCGGCAGTACTAGCTCGCTCTGAGCAGAATGACGAACTCCAGCCCGCAAAGAACGATAGGCACTAGACAAGGCTAACGAAACTAAGGACTCTCTATCCCGCGATCGACCCTCCTCGTCCACGGCACTGCGTATCCAGGCCATGAGCCTCCATTTTTCGAACCACTGTCCGACTGCGTCAGAATTCGAATACGGTCTGCCTCTAGCCGATCTGTACTTGCAAGATATACACAGACACCTTCAGATGAAAATGAATTTATATTACAATTATATGAATTAGTAAGATACATTGTGGCCTGTAAGAAAAAGTGAATGTAGGTAACAAAGTGAAGCGCCGGAGCCTACACAATGGTAAAACTCGTCCTTTTCTTATTTTTAATATTACTTATGATTTCATATTTACGCCATATTACCAGTACTTAATATTAATTACATATACATTTATCAATTTGTAACAGTAAAATTGCTCTAAGTTTTAAGTGTCTTGAATATCATCTGCTTCCTCCTCGTCTTCATCAGCTTCCTCTTCTTCATATTCATCTTCTGAGGTACCCATGATCTATTGATCTTCTTCCTCTTCATCATCTGATGGTCCTATTTAAACATAAGATCGGCTTTCATCATCTAATCTATCTGTTAAATCTTCAACAACTTGCATCAGTTGCGTTTCAACCCTAACTTCTGGAAATGCCTCCGATACTGCGAGTGAAGAAGATTGTTTCGTTTCAAGTGCATGAACAACTGATCTAGCCTTGATTTTACACACTATTTCGACACTTCTTGTGATTACATGGACACCTCAACTTATTACCATCCATAAAACTGGGATTACCAACTGCAAACTGTATAAACGCCTCCCATCCTTGCAGGAACTCGTCTTAATATCCCATTGACCTCGAACTTCAAGTACATCCAATCTCGATTATTTTGCATTTTTTTTACCTAATTAACAATGTGTTTATAAAGGTTCGTGTCATGTAATTGCATTAGTCTAAACCATCCTTAAAACATGCACCTAATGTAATGTTCAATTTACAACACTTATAAGTAACTAAGGTTATTTCTATAAAAAAGGAGTAAATAACGGAAAAATAAAAACATAAATAAATAAAAAGAATGTAAAATCTTACTTATAGTCCATAAAATAATTAGAAAAAATACAAAGAGCTACTATGAAGTTTAAACGGTGAAGGTTAACTATTCCTCCCTATTTCAAATTTTTGGGATAACAAAAATGTCTGTTGAAAACAGTATTCCGGCCTACAAATAAATACAAATCTTCAAATACCAAAAAGCAATCAAGTAAACATTTTCTTTCTAAATAATCAGACATTCATACCATACTATTTCTCCGAAAATTGGCAATTTGGTTATTGTCTTCTCATGGCCACTTACTAGCGCCCTCCCAAAATCGCCAGATTACTGCAAGTAAAATCATTAATAAGTCGAAGAAAACATAATTTAAGAAAGAGAGAGTCAAACGAACTCAATATTAATCATGTTAAAATTAAAGGATACCAGAACACACGTCCCAACAAAACTTCTCGAAGAAGATATAGCGTTAGTCCAATAGATCTCAGAAGCACGTATAGAATAAACCCCTATAACAACTTAAAAAAATTGATTTATATTATATATAAATCCCAATTCCGTGATTCTTCAAAACACAGATAAAATGAAACTGGATCAGCAATTAGTTTTGTATCTTGTTTATTTATATTTATTGCGTTTCCATTACTTTGAGTGACTTTCACAAGTAGTTAGTTATTTGATGCATCCATTCAAAATGACGGTATGCACGCTGATCTTAAAGATATTTACAGATTGACGTATTTAGTAGTTTGGTTCATAGAGCCAATACTTTGAAACACTATGAAACTCGTAAGGTGACAGCATCGCCATTTTCATATTTCTAAAGTTAGTATTTCTTTTTGTCGATTAACTCTGAATAAATATAAAATATTAATAATAAAAAGAAAATTGCTTTCATTTTCAATTCCCATGAACATTTATAATCTGGATATTTGAAATGACACTTGCTTTGGAAACTTTCCGAGGTGGTTGCCAGACTTTGAAATGGGTCTACTAAAGTAGCTAGTCCAAAAGTTTGATTAAATTTTTTTTAATAATTTATTCGGAAGTTTCAATTTTCCACAACTTTGATGGAATTTGTGAATAGTATTTTTATAAGTATTATAAACAATTAGCAAGTCACTTTAGTTAAGAAAGATGTGGTAAAAAATTTATTGCAGTGGATCAAACAGATGAGTATTAGTTCTTTTCGTTATGACCATTCCAACAATTAGTTTTTTAGTAAATATAATGTTTGTTGAAAATAAGAATAAAAACTACTAAATAGTTGAGATTTCACATTTTTCATCTAAAAAGTGACCATAAACAAGAACATAGCTACCCTATATAGATAAATCAACCACAGGATATTTTTAGAACTTTAAATGATTGTTTTTTCTGCCCTAACATGAAACAACTGTGGAAAAATTTTCATTCTACTATAGTATTGTACAAATATTATAATGTATTCATTACTTAGATTTTTAGAAATGAGTTAAATAAGAAATTAGTAACTTTAAAGCGAAAAGAAAATGCAATGTTATTAGATGGAAGTCAATAAATGGTTTTAGATTGTTAGAAAAGACGATACACAATGAAAAAAATAGAGATACCGCAAGCAGAAAAAAAATTTGGCGTTCTTACAACTTAGATGCATGCCCATTCAATTGATTCGCGTCTAAAATTCATTAGTCATCCTATCGGGGTTTCAAAATTGCCCCAAACACAAGTAACATTTGAAAATTAAATATGTTACTCCGCTCGATATATCACTACGAATGTAATCTCCAAATGTCGTTTCTTCCTTGAAATATTAATGGCGCGTTCTGCTTTTATTCTATTCAAAGTTATTCCAATGTGTGTATGATGAAATATATTTATTCGTGCTCGCTACGGAGTGTGAGCTTAATAGAGGGGTATTCATATTACTACATGATAGCAACAATAGTTTTAAAGTTTTTTTCGTTTTTTAATTAACATATAAGCAATATATAATTACGGCTTTTTGGTTGACTGAAACTCTCTATTATTAATTTATTAGTTGCACTATATTTAATATATATGTTAGAATTTATAAAAGTAAAAATAATAATAACAACAACAACATTAACAATAATACTAATTGAATAATATAACAAGTACATTCGACCGAAATAAATAAAATAATAAACAAGCAACTAACGGGCACAGTCACCAATAATACCCTAATAATAGATACAACAACAAATAACAATAACATAATACTAATAATAATAGAATAAATAATAACAATATCACAAGATATAATAAATAATAACATAATAGATAATATTAATAAACAACAGACAATAATACTAATAAATAATAATTACGTAATGTTCATATAATAAACAACCAACATAACGTATAAACAACATACTAATAAGATGAATAATAATAATAAGCAGATCACAATAATAATAATAATAACATTGAATATAATATTAATAACAACAACAATAAATAATAATAATAATAATAATACTATAATATAATAAACAACAGACAATAAACAATAACAAGTAATACCTGAATAGATAATAAATAATAATAACATCACAATAATAATAATTAAAATTTATAACAACAGACGAATAATACGAATTAATTACTAATACTACTAATAATAATAATTAATGTTAATTAATTAATAATAATAAGAACTGTGAATAATAATAATTAATAATAACAATAATAATAATACCTAATAATAATAATAAATAATAGATAATAATAATAATAATAATAATAATAATAATAATAATAATAATGACATCACAATAAATAATAATATTAATATTAAATATAGTAATAATAACAACAACAATAATAGTAATAATAATAATAATGAATAATAATAAGACAGTCTACCCTAAAAAAAAAAATTTCGTAATCGCAGACGTTACTATACAAAACAACCAGTAACTGTGAATACATAGAAAACAATAAAATCGGGAAAAAAAAAATTGGGAAAAAATTAATCGCAAAATGAAACTAACCTCAAGGTATGTTTCAAAACAGGGCTCCGGAGTGCAAAGCGAGCGGGGTTGGCGGCGTCAGGCGGGCTGGAACGGTGTCAGGAGGGGCCGGAGCGGCGCTGCGGACGGAGGAGAGGAGAGGAGTAGGAGAAGAGAGAAAGAAGAAGAAAGAAAAAAGAGAGGGCCCGACGCTTAAAGCCCTAAATTTTGAGATCGACACATCGGTCGCAAATTTTATAACTATCGGTCGCAATTTTTAATGAGCCGACGTCGTTTGACTAGGCTCAAAATTTGAGATCGATTTGCGACTAAATATATCGGTCGCAAAAAATCGGTCGCAATGTAGTCTCCAATCGGTCTCAGAACTTTGCCCCATTTTTGACGCGCGAAATTTTAGAACACTTAGTCGCACATTGGTCGCAGAAATCGGATCGCAAATCCGTGATATTACAACAGGTCGCAAATCATAACCATTCTCGTGGGAATTTTCAGCGCTAAAATTTACGACCGATGGCTTATAAGTTCGCAAAAGCGGGAGTCGCAAAATTGCCGAACTCAAATTAGAAGTTCTCCGCGGCTATAAGCGGGCTGGAAAAACCTATTCAATTCAGTCCAGGCATTTCATCCGGTATGCGCCAAAAAATTCAGCTCATAGCTGTTGTTTGTGCTCGCCAATTGTTTCGGTTCTGTGTATTTTTGTCGAGTGCAGATTAGACTTTGTTGAGTCGCGCTCTGATGTGGGCTTCATCCAGAGCGGTTTGCGAGATTCGCATGCTCCGGTCGCAATTGTGCGTTTTTTTTGTAGTGATTAGACTTGTATCAGTTGGCTTCATCAGGGTGAGTTTCCGATTGGCTTGAATGACACTACCATTGTTCTTATTGCTAAGGTGAGCTCACCTGAGGCTATTAAAGACCTTCACCCTATCTCATTGTGTAACGTTCTTTATAAGATTGTGGCAAAAGTTCTGGCCAATCAGTTTATGAGTCCCAATCGATGTTTGTTCCAGGACGATTAATTAAATGTGTCGGTAGCATTCAAGCTTATTCATTCGATGAAATGCAAAGTCAGAGGGTGGAGGGGTAATGTTGCACTAAAAATTGATATTAACAAAGCATACGATTGGGTTGACTAGGGTTATCTTAATGGGATTTAGTTGAAGCTAAGTTTCCATCCTGAGTGGGTCGATCTTATCATGCTTTGTATCACTTCAGTTAAATACCGAGTTTCTTGAATGGTAGTGAGGTCAGACCGATTATCCCTGAAAGAGGGTTGAGGCAAGGTGACCTCTCTTTCACCTTATCTTTTTATTTTATGCTCTAAAGGTTTGTCTATGTTGCTGTAGAGGGTAGAGAGAAGTGGTTTTTTACATGGCTGCTGAGTCATTAATAGCCCCTAGTGTCTCGTATCTTCTTTTCATAGATGATAGCTTTTTATTTTTTAATGCCACACTCGAAGAGACTACCGTAGTGAAGAATATCCTCCATGTTTATAAAGCCGCCTCGAGACAAGTGGTCAATTTTCAAAAATATGCTATCTTTTTTAGCACTAATGTGAAAAAGGAGTTGAGATCGGGTATTTGTGATATTCTTGGAGTTCATTCTTTGTTATGGGGCTTCTGTCCATGATTGGAAGAGATAAGAGAGGAGTGTTGTCCTACGTTTACGATAAGCTCTGGAAGACTATCCAAGGTTGGAAGAATGAAATGCTTTCCCAAGCGGGGAAGGAGGTTCTTATTAAGGCCATTTTTCAATCTATTCCCTCCTATTGTATGAGCATTTTTTGGTTGCCCTTGACTTTGTGTGATGATCTTCAAATGAAAAAGGAGTTGAGATCGGGTATTTGTGATATTCTTGGAGTTCATTCTTTGTTATGGGGCTTCTGTCCATGATTGGAAGAGATAAGAGAGGAGTGTTGTCCTACGTTTACGATAAGCTCTGGAAGACTATCCAAGGTTGGAAGAATGAAATGCTTTCCCAAGCGGGGAAGGAGGTTCTTATTAAGGCCATTTTTCAATCTATTCCCTCCTATTGTATGAGCATTTTTTGGTTGCCCTTGACTTTGTGTGATGATCTTCAAAATTTAATGAACTCTTTTTGGTGGGGAGTGGGTAGAGATGGTAAATAGAGTATTCATTGGCTTAGTTAGGAGCGGTTTTGTGCACCCAACACTCATGGTGGTATAGGTTTTTGTCACTTGTATAGCTTTAATATGGCACTCCTTGGAAAGCAGGGTTGGAGACTGCTTACTCAACAAACATCTCTTTTAGATCGAGTTTTCAAAGCAAAATATTTTCCAAAGCGGAATTACGTGGAGGTTGATCTTGGGTCGAATCCTAGTTTTGTTTAGAGAGGTTTGGTTGAGGCCAAAGGAGTGTTGAGGAAGGGCATGAGATGGCGTGTTGGTGGGGGTGAGCTTATTTGGGTCTAGTCAGATCCTTGGCTGTTGTCTGATTCTAGTTTTGTTGTTTCGTCTCCAATGGTTAATGGTTTTGAGGATCTTAGAGTTTCTGATTTGATTTGCGAGGATCGTAGGTGTTGGAATGCTCCTTTGATTTAATGGCTTATTTGATCCAATTGAGGCCAGTTGGCATTGGAATAGAAAAGGGTTTTATGAAGTTAAATCCGGTTATCATGTTATTACTGACGAGTTGCTGCAGAATCATTTTGTTGGCAATCAAGGTTTATAAAATAAGCTTTGGAAACTCAAGTTGCCTCCAAAGGTCATTAATTTTATTTGACATCCTGTTAGAGATATTCTCGCCTCTAAAGATAGGTCAAACCAAAGAGGAGTGGCTGTTTTCAATGCCTGTGATTTTTGTGGTGCTAGGGAGTCTTCCTTCCATTCACTTGTGTTATCCTTTAAATGAACACGATGTTTGAAATTATATGGCTTGGCACTACACTTGACAATAGGTACTCATTTTATTTCCTAGTTACAATTTGTCATGAGAACTATGGATTTTGAAAAAGTTGTTGAAATTTGTGTCATATGATTTATTTGGTTCCAGCGAAATGAGTTTTTATTTAAGGGCACTAATTTGCCTCCAGAAATTATTTGTTTTAAATCCCAGTATTTCTTAGATGATTAGAGGGCAGCGAGAGCGCTTGTTGTGCCTATTGGTGCTGTTGTTTCTGCAAGTGGTAGATGGCAGCCTCCTAAAGCTGCTGCCTTGAAATGCAATATGGATTCCTCTGTTTTTGTTGATCTGAGGTCTACTAGTTTTGGGGCAGTTTTGCGGGATAACAATGGAAGCTTTGTAGTTGGTATTTTAGACACCTGCTATGGCCCTCGTTCTCCTAGGATGGTTGAGTTGGTTGGCATAACGGAGGTTCTATCTTGGTTAAAAGACCAAAGACTGGGCCCAACTGTGCTTGAAGTTGATGCAAAATATTTTCCCAAGGGGAATGTATTGGATGCGCCCTTAGGGCATAATTCCAGCCTTATATGGAGGAGCATGGTCTCAGCTAAGTCATTTCTAAGAAGAGGGTATAGGTGGAGAATTGGTAACGGTTCAAACGTCAATATCTGGCATGAGCCGTGGCTACCAAACGATATTGATTTTTATCCGCATAGCCCTGTTGTTCCTGGTTTTGAGAATACGTCAGTCGCTAGGAATGGTTGAGTTGGTTGGCTAATACGGGAGGTTGCTATTCTTGGGTTAAAAGACCGAAGACTGGGCCCAACTGTGCTTCGAGAGTTGATGCAAAATATTTCCCAAGGGGGAATGTATTGGATGCGTCCCTTAGGGCATAATCCAAGCTCTATATATGGAGAGCATGGGTCCTCGACTAAGTCATTTCGTAAGAAGAGGTTATAGGTGGAGAATCGGTAACGGTTCCAACTCGAATATCTGGCATGAGCCGTGGCTTACCAAGACGATATTATTTTTATCCGCATAGCCCTTGTTGTTCCTGGTTTTGAGATACGTCAGTTGGAGACCGTCAGGCTGACTTAACGGTTGGAATGTGGGAATTTCATTGCCAGACTTGTTTAGTTCAGAGGTATTCTCCAGGTCCTGCTCGCAAATCCTTTACTAAGCTACCCCAGAGTAAACTAAATATTGGAACTTCTTAGTATTCAGGTAAATACCTTGTTTGAAATAAAGGATAAAAACTTTGTTACTTACCTGCTAAGTCATTTCTAAGAAGAGGGTATAGGTGGAGAATTGGTAACGGTTCAAACGTCAATATCTGGCATGAGCCGTGGCTACCAAACGATATTGATTTTTATCCGCATAGCCCTGTTGTTCCTGGTTTTGAGAATACGTCAGTTGGAGACCTCAGGCTGCTTAACGGTTGGAATGTGGATTTCATTGCCAGACTGTTTAGTTCAGAAGAGGTATCTCAGGTCCTCTCCATCCCTTTTACTAGAGCTACCCAGGCAGATAAACTAATATGGAACTTCTATAGTTCAGGTAAATACCTTGTTAAATAAGGATACAAACTTGTCTTACCTCATTTTGTGGCGCCTGAAGTAAACATAACTTCGCCAGTTTGGGCTAAATTATGGCAATTAGCAGCCCCTCCGAAGGTTAAGCATTGGATATGGAGGGCATGTTGTAATATTTTGCCAACAAAATCTGTACTTTTTGGCAAGCGAATCACAGAGGATGACCATTGCCCATTTTGCGATGAAACAGAGACAATAATGCACATGCTATTCTTTTATGAGAAAGCTCGGCTGTGTTGGACTCTAGCCCGGATTTTGTTGGATGGATCTGCCATTGGGTTTATTGATCTATTGTTAGGGTTTATTGATCGGCGTAGTGATGAGCACTGCTTGTTATTTGGTGTGTTGTGCTACTTTATCTGGTTTGATAGAAATCGTCGAATCTGGCAGCAAACTGATGTTGATCCGTACAACATTGTCATGGCAGCCACTAGCTTTCTTAGAGAATGGAAGAATGCGCAGATTAGTCGAAGCACTTCCTCTTCTCCGTCGGCTTCAGTTCTGACATGGGTTCCCCCTCCGACTAGAGTTGTGAAGTGCAACTTTGATGCAGCTGTCCATACGATTGAGGGTCGATCATCATATGCTGGCCTTATTCGGAGTGAAGCTACGCAGTTTTTGGTGGCTTGCACAGGTCATTTTGCCGGGGTGCTAAAACCACACATCGCAGAGGCCATTGGTCTGAGGGAAGTATTGTCTTGGTTGCTCGCGAGATCATTTGGTAGGGTTCTACTGGAAACAGATTGCTTGCGATCTACGATTGAGGGCGATCATCATAATGCTGGCCTTCTCGTGAGTGAAGCTTACGCCCAGTTTTTGGTGGCCTTGCACAGGTTGAGGTTTTGACCGCGTACGTGCTAAAACCCACATCGAGAGGCCCATTGGTCTGCAGAGGCCATTGGTCTGAGGGAAGTATTGTCTTGGTTGCTCGCGAGATCATTTGGTAGGGTTCTACTGGAAACAGATTGCTTGCGACTGTTTCAAGCTGTCACAGCTGGTTTTGAACCTTTTTCAGATTGGGCACCAGTATTAGAAGAAATTAAACAATTGCTTTCTCAAAATCCATCTTGTGAATTGCTTTGGGCTAGGGGGCAAGTCAACAAGCCTGCACGTGCTCTTGCTCGTGTGGCATGTTTACATCCTTGTTTCCATTCATGGGACATGATTCCCCACTGTATTGAAAATCTTATTGCTTCTGATTTATTATAATATTATGATCTCCTTTATTATCAAAAAAAAAAAAAAAAAAATTATCAAGGGAAAAAAAAAAAAAAAACTTTGTTGATGCCTTTAGTTTCTTTGCTACGCCGGATATTCCTCTTTGATTAAAAAAAAAAAAAAAAAGAAATTTGTGATGCCTTTAGTTCTTTTGCAGCCGATATTTCTGAATTTGGGTTGTTAATTGATGATTGTAAGGCTTTGAGTATTACTGCTAACATTATTGATGTTTGTTGAGTGAAAAGGCAAGTTAATAGAGCTGCCCATGCTATGGCACAGGTAACTTGTTCATTTACTAGCCTGAAGATGTGGAGTTTTCCTCCTCACTTAGTTTTGCTATTGCTGATTTAGTAGTTGCTTAATAAAGTTTCTCTTCTATTCTTCAAATAATAATAATAATAAATTACATTTATTTTTTATAGAACAGTTACTTGTAGGAAATAATTATAACCAATCAAATTTAAGATTTATTCAAAATAATAATTAATCATATTATAATCTTACTATATTTAATATGTACCTTATATAATATAATATTATAATCAAAATTAAATTATCTCTTTTTTCAAACAATAAAATTAAAATCTTTAATATTATAATCAAAATTAAATTATCTCTTTTTTCAAACAATAAAATTAAAATCTTTAAAGATATTATATTCTCACCGTATTTAACATATACTTTATTTAGTATATAATGTATTTTCTTAGTTTATCCAATAAATTTAGATTTAAATAGGAAATTGATATACCAATCAAAATTAAATTACGTTTAAATTGAAAAAGAATTAAATTATTTTTATTATTTCAATCAATAAAATTAAAAATCCTTAAAGATATTATACTCTTACCATATTTAACAAATAATTTATATAGTATATAATATAATTTTTTATTTTTTATTTAAATAAAATCTAGGATTTATAATAGAAAATTAACATATGCCAAAAATCAAAAATTAAATTACTTTATTTTTTCAAGCCAACGAAATTAAAAAAATTCTTAATTAGATATTTTTGTCCAATACTATAAATAATAAAACTCTCATTGGACCACTGAACATTGTTTAGTCGGAAGGGTTAAATGTCAGATTTTTTACCTTTTATGGTTTAATTTTAATCTACTATAATTTCTTGTTTAAAATGATTAACAGGTTCAGTTATTTGAATATTTATTAAAATCATATAATTTAGTCCCCGATTCTTCACACTAATACCTTATAATGGTGAGAATACTTTGTATAGTTTGATATTTACGTTACAAATGATTATAATTGAAATCCGATGAATTATATTTTCATTATAATTATAATATAATTTTTTATTTTATTTAATAAAATCTAGATTTAAATAGAAAATTAATATGACCAATCAAAATTAAATTAACTTTATTTTTTCAGCCAACGAAATTAAAATTCTTAATGATATTTTTGTCAATCTATAAATAATAAACTCTCATTGGACCCTGAACTTGTTTAGTGGAATTAAAATGTCAGATTTTTTACCTTTTATGGCAATTTAATCTCTAAACTTGTTTAAAATGATTAAAAGGTCATATTTGATATTTTATAATAATTTAGTCCCCGATTCTTCACTATACTTATAATGTGAGAATACTTGTATAGATATTTATTAAAATTATAATTGAAATCGAGATTAATTCATTTAAAGATTAATTAAATAAGGAATAGAGAAATTATACATGAAGTATATTATATTCCTCTTTATCTTGACTGACGATTATGAGTTTTATGTATTAATTTGAACATTTTAAAGCTAATCTTTATTACCAGATTATTACATGTGAAATCCATATATTTCTCATATTAAATAGATTAAAATTTATACTACATGTTTTGTAAATTTGTTGTGTTAGGAGAAATGATATTTTATAGATTTTAAACTTCTATGCAAAAGAATTGAAAAAAGTTTAATCTAGGTGTTTCTTTTAAATTGAATCAATTAATTTGTAAAAATCAAAATAAATTCTGTGGTTAAATTGGCCTAAAAGGTCAATATGATATTTTTAATCATTTTGAACAAGTTAATGAGCTAAATTGGTTTAAAAGGTCAAATCTAACATTTTTTTTTATCCTGTTAAATAAGTTCAGGGGCCATATTAGCCTTTATATTCTATATATAAACTTAGTAGAGACATTTTACCATCCCAATGTTCTTTTTCACCCATTCCCACTTTTATATATCCATAGATTTAATCTTTGAACTTGTCTAAAACGATTGAAAATATCAAATTTTATTTTTAAGTTAATTTAACCTTGAACTTATTTTGATTTTTACAAATTAATAAATTGATTCAATTTAACAGGAATACCCAGATAAAATGTTTTCAATATTAATATAACTTTAATAAGTTCAATATGATAAATCCATGAATTTCATATGCAATGATCCAATAATAAAGATGAGTTTAAAAATATTTATAATTAGTACATATTTATGAATTCAAAATCATAAGATAAAAGAGAAATATAATATACTTCGCGTGTCATTTTCCTCTATTCAATATTTAATTATTTTTTAATAAATTATATAGCTTGATCCCAACTATAATTTAAATAAATATTTGTATAAGAATTCTCATATTATAAGTACAATGAAAAATCATAAGTAATTGACCTAAAATATTAAATCTAATCTTTTTAATCATTTTAAATAAATTTAGATGTCAAATCTTATCTTTTTAATCCCGTTAAATAAATTTAGAGGTTAAACTAACCTTTATTTCAAAAATTTCCAAAAAGAAAAATAAGAAAATAATCAAGTTTTTACTTTTTTTTTTCTCCTTATGGAATATTGTGGAGGTAGTGATGTCAATTCTAATGGATAAGCCATAATCCTAGTCAGGAACAGCTTTTATATATTTTGCTTTTTATTTATGCTTTTCATTGTAATACTAATGATGTTTTAATTTCTTTAGTTATTATCATCAGCATGGCTCTATCTATATCAATAATTTTAAGTTTTGCCTTATTCATTTGGCACCTTCAAATGTGATTATTACTCTCCATGTTAAATCAGGAGTACTAATCACCTATAAAATCCATTACAATCTAGGACACATGTTGTTGGTTTGCAATATTAGGGTTTAATGTAGATTTACTAATTACACGTGCAAATCAAATCAACATGTTTAAGAATTCCATATTATTAAATATCACATTCATAAAGAGCATAAAAAAATAGTGAGAAATTAGCTAGTAATAACCTTCTAACATTGATTTGCTCAAATTCAAGTAAGTTTGCATTGTTTGAATTTAAAAGCCCAAAATATTCATATATAAATTGAAATTACAGAAAATAGAATAACTTACGTGTCATCTTATCTGCTTCCATTGACACCATATTTTAATTTCAAATGCTAGGTTGAACTAAATAGAAACAGTCATGCACAATTGCTCGTGGAATGAGTAGATATTTTCTCTCTATGTCTACAAACTCTCAATGGATAGAGAATAATTTTTCAAGTTTTGACGGCATAGACTAGAGAGAGAGGATATAGCCTATATATGGGAAACTATTAGGATTTCTCATCATAACTCTAATAGAATATACAATCCTAACTCAAATTAGGATTTAACCACACTTAAACCAAACATATTTAACTGGCCCATCAATATACTTTTAATGATCACTCTTTAATAATTGGTTTTAAATTAGACATTTTGGATTATAATGCTTAACTCAAATATTTTATAAAACCAAATAAAATACAATCAATAAGTCCAAATAAATAAATTTCTAACACACATTTCACACTTTATCCAGATCGAATGAAGCTCATATTAAACTTTATATTTATGGGTTCAAACCTCTATTTCAATTTATAATCAATTATTTGATTCATTAAGAGGTGCAATGTGACGAAATAACATGAAGGGTTACACAATATTAGTAATTCTCTCTTGACTCACCAAATTGATAAAACTTTTATGGTCGAGAGGACTCGAACTCGATATTTTACACTACTACCGGATGATGAATCTAAACTCATGCAAACTAATGCAAGGTCCATGTTGTTAATTAAAGATCTCAATCAAATTCACCTGACTGACCAGAGATGCCAAACTCATGCTAGAATCCAAGAGTCAATTGCCAAATAAGAATTCAAACCTAATCTAGTAACAGATTTTCTTCTTATATCCATTATTTAGGTACATAAATACATGATGCTTACAAAAGGAAATGGAGCAAAGTTGAAGTGCTCGAAATTTCCACCATTATTAAAAATAAAAAGCTTTATTATTATTAATTTAAGTAAGTAGATTTTAAATTATGAGTTATACCATGGAAAAATACAAAGTGATCCTCCCTATTTTATAATTTTTACCGTATTGATACAAATTTTTTTATTAATTTAATTTCTAATCTGATTGAGATTTTTTTTTTTATTATTTACAAATTTCTTATTCTTTTCATCACATTTTTAAATTATAGTGAATTATATTATGAGATTATAATTAAGGGCTTAAGGTAGCAGGAAGCATATCATATGTGTCTTCATGCTAACTTGTTTTATGCCATTCAAATAATTCTTGTTTAGAATACACTATAATTAAATCATTAAATCCTATTTGAACACAGTTAATCCTAAACAATTAATTAACAACTTGTTTAAGAAAAAGTAAAAAAGCCAAAAGCACTTTTAATCTTTTGTGGTCACAACATTTGCCTTTTTTCATGTTAAAAGAGTGAGAATCAAAATCAAATTAAAGGTTCTTTGTGGTCCAATTAGCACACATAGAGGACAGATATTATTATTATTATTATTATTATTATTATTATTATTATTACAGATTAGAAGATGAACTGACATTAGTGCCAAAATTCAAGAAGATAAAAAGCACATCTACTTGGAATTTTTTTTAAATAGAAAGTAAGATCATATATTAAATGGTAGAACACAGTTGTTATTATTATTATTATTATATGTAATTTAGCTAATAATATAATAATTATGCTAATTAATTAGATTCATTTAGCTCTATCTTTTATAACATCAAATCCCATTTCAGTTGGGTCAGTTGCTTGGACTTCATAGTGAATCCCTTCAAGCACTCTCCGCAATCCATCTTTGGAGGTTGCATATAACATTTTTGCTCTAATTCTTGATGCTGTTGGAGACCTGAAATTAACATTATTAATTATTACCACTATTAGATCTAACTACTACACCAATAATTGCAAAATAAAAATTTAAAAAAAAAAAAAAACATCAATAATTGCAAACATTTCAATGGCTAAGTTACTGTGTCTCATTTCTAAATTATTTTAAAGATATAATTTTTTATGACTCAATTTACTTAATTAGGAATATTATTAAAAATGTGTTTCCCAACAAAGTAAAATTGTGATAAAGAAAGAAAAGTCTCATTTTATCAACTGCGTTAGCTCCGTTGGGTATTAAAATTTGAACTTTGACACTTATTTATAAAAATATTACTACATAGTTTTTATTACCAGTCGTTTCCTTTCACCTTCCGGTTAAAGGTTAGTCACTAGATGAAAAATTAATTCCTCTCAGGCGGGAGCTATTAGTTATGTTTGGTATCATTATATGTTCTTTTTTTTTTTTTTTTTTGCAAACATTTCAATGGCCTCAAGTTACTGTGTCTCTAATTTTAAATTATTTTAAAGATATAATTTTTAGAAATCAATTTAACTTTAATTAGGAATATTATTCATAAAATGTGATCGTTTTCACAAAGTAAAATTGTGAATAAAGAAAGAAAAGTCTCATTTTATCAACTGTCGTTAGTTAACCATCCGTTTTTGAAAATTTGGGAGCTTTGACACTGTATAATTTATAAATTAATATTACTCACATAGGTTTTCTTCATTACCTAAGTACGTTCTCCTTCACCTTTCCGGTTTAAACGGTTAGTTCATCTAGATGTTTAAAATTATTCCTCTTTCCGGCGGCTGAGCTATTATGTTAGGTGTGTGGGTATCAATATATATGTTTTTCATATTTTTTTTTTTTCGGTTCGTCTTAATTTTTTTTTTTTTTTTTTTTGGTTCGCATGTGAAAATCAAGGATCCATGACACTGGACCTAATTAGAGATATTACATGTGTACCTAAAAAGCATATTGTAGGGACTTTGATCATCTAGAGACAATGAAATATTCCAAAATAACTATTAATTAAACTAATTAATCAAGTTGTCATTTTCCCTTAATTAATATTTATTTATCCAAGTTCCCAATGGACTATATACCACGAACTCACCACTATTTGAGATATATAACAACTTGATTTTTAGTTACTTTAACAATTAACTATAGAATCACTTGATTTTAAGGGAGAACTTAGCAATCATGATTAAAATCTTAAATCACTATGAAAGAAAATTCACAAAAAAAAAAAAAAAAAAAAAAAAAAAAAAAAAAAACAAAAAAATTGAAAAGTATAGTCTGCACTTAGAGGGAAATACTTAGTTTATTTTTAATAAATATTTCAACTTTAAAAAGAAATAAATAAAGGACGGAACCATATGAAGCAATGAAGAAGATCTTTGCTTTTCCGGCATTAATCCACTGTGTGACCAAAGTCGAAATCGCTCAAAACAGCATCATCTGTCAATACATATCGTTCCGGCAGTGATTGCGGCAAGCTTCATCGTAGCCTCCCCGGGGCCACCGACTTATCCAACGGTGACCAGTCCTTGATTTTCTCCTGCTCGCGATACTTATGACTATAATACTGTGGAACTTTTCCACTTCGGATGTCCATGAAAAAAAAAAAAAAAAAAAAAAAAAAAATTGAAAAGTATAGTCTGATTAGAGAATAATATTTATAAATTAACTAAAAGAAATAAATAAAAGGACGGACCATGCAATGAAGAAGATCTTGCTTTTCCGGCAATTATCCACGGTGACAAAGTCGAAATCGTAAACAGCATATCTGCAATCATCGTCCGGCAGTGATGCGGCAAGCTCATCGTAGCCTTCCCCGGGGCCACCGACCTTATCCACGGTGACCAGTCTTGATTTCTCGTCGATCTTGAAAACTATAAATCTGTGGACCTTTTTCCACTTCATCTCCATGAACGAGTTCTTGCATTCATCAGTTACCCACATTCCAGTCGTTGCCTGTACATTAATTAATGAAAAAAAATTAAAGAAAAAACTAAATACGTAAGAGAAAAAAGAAAATAAATTGCTTACCATCTTGAAAGCCATCGCCATTTTTGTTGAAGTTGAAAGGTGTTCCTGTTTGTTTGTTTATCTGAAATGAGCTGATAGAAGGCGGTATGCGCTTAGTGGCGTGGCACTTGTTCTTTATATAAAACTTTAGGTACGCAATTGCCCTTCAAGTTTCGTTAATATAACAACTTGGTCCCTGTGTAGTTCTAGGTATACCCTTTTTTATAAGCTACATATTTATTTTTTATGTTAATCATCCCGTATTTAAAATCTATTTACATTAAATTCATATCGGATAAATCTATAAAAAAAGACAAAGCGCTCTTTTTTGTATTTTCAAAAAATCTCCATACACAACGCTTAAACTCAAAATCTATAAATATACTTCTTTTCTATATTTCATTGCAAGGAAAAAAACTATTAATTGCTTATTTGACTTTGTGATGCATATCGCATTTACAATAGAAATGAACTTTTTAATTTTTAAAAATTATGTAGTTTGGTTTTAAAAAAAAAAAGTTGTCTTTTAAAAATAATTTTGAAAAATTTATATATATATAATTTCAAAAATAGCTCTATATTAATTTCCAAATGGAGTTTTCTTTTTTTGTTTGCAAATAATTTCACATCGGAGTTATATTCATGGAAATTTCTCTGAATAATAAGGATTGTCATTCTTAATTTGAAACTTCCAGATTTATAAGTAAAGCTCACATTGACAAAGAGTTTCCTTTTAAAAATTATAGAATAATGCTCTGGGATTTGTTTCCAATATACAACTTACCAAAATCTAACTCTTAAATTGATTTTAATAGGAATTTAGTTTGATCTATTTGTAGCTATCAATGCCATGAAAAATACATAGTAAGAAAAATCATTTAATTGATTTTCTTTCTTTTCAAGCAGGTTACCTATTTTTATTGAGTAATTGAATTAAGTATCTATTCCAAATACTACATTTCGCGATAACAAATAGATAAATATTCTTCTAAAACAAAAAAAAGATAAATATATAATGACCAAAGTAAGTGTTATGGGATTATTGACAAAGACTATTAGCGGTATTTAGAAATTTTTACAACCGAGCTCTTTCCTACAATAACCTTGGACAATTAAATATCAATTTCTAGGTTTATCCAATCACTAATCTTTTGTTTCTCTCAATAAATAATGAAAAAATATTAATCTTTTGTAAAATTGTTTGGGTCCACTTCAAATCTTCAATGATGTTTGTGGTTGCATTACTTTTTCTTTTTCCACTCTTTTTCTCTAGTGTTGCTTAGTGGGAGGTGAAAATTGCAAAAGCTTCCCATCACAACAAACAAATTATTAATATACATTTATTTAATTGGGTGAGTCTATAGCTGACGTGGTAGACTGAATCTATTTAAGAATTTCTCTCTAAATACAATGCCTTACCTTAATAAACAAATATGCAATTTAGTAGTTAATTCTGATATATTCTGCTTCCAGAGTATCATATTAATGAACCTACATAATTATATTTGCCATATTAGTAATATGGGGAATAACAGATCGATGATGAAGGTTCAGTATGATCATCAAGAATATCGATAAGTCTTTGAATTTCAGTTTTAGATAAATTAAGCAAGGGATTGTCCTCAGTTAATAACAATATTGTTTCAGACGAAGATGTGTCCAAATTCTCAGTTGAAAGAGATGCATAAACTTGATTTATAGACTACCAAGGTCTGTCATGGATGCACAATTGAAGGATTTTGTTTTCTAATTTCTTAATGTTCTTAGAAATATCCCTTTTGATTTAGAGATGCATAAACTTGACTCTATAAATTAAAATATCCCTTTTGATTAGAAGAATCGGAAGAAATAAAAAACAAACTAAATATCTGCGGAAGCAATAAAGATCGAGAAATCTAAGAACAGTCATTTTAGAGAACTCAATTAATTTTTCTTTAACCTCAATAAACTCACTAAAAATACAAAAAAATCTCTTTAAAACTTCAATTTTCCAAAGATTAATCCTAAGATTTCATCAAAAACACTACTGAAATTTAAGGAAATTAAGGAAATGAAGAGAAATACAAAGGGAACAAGAGAAAATACAAAGGTTGCTTTCTTAAATAAAAGAGAAAACCAAAAAGTTAAGAGAGCAAAACTGTATGCTCTGATACCATACCGAAAGTGATATTGAATAAATATTTCTTTAATTTCATTAATGACAAAGTAATGTGTTTATATACAAAGATAACAATAATAATAATTGTCTTAGCTGTAACTAATATTTACATTTTATCTTTACAAAACCTATAATATTAAATAAGTATAGTAAATTACATTCCCATATGTACAAAAACAGGTGGATTGACCTTAATTTGTTCAAGTCTCAGCAAACTTATACAAATTTGCCCTTCCAAACTTTGCAATTTTTCTTAGAACAATATTTTCACCAACACTAATTTTTCAAATTATTACAAATTGAATATATATAAAATAACAAATTGTGGCAGTTCTTAGTGATTGGTGGTGACAGGTGGCAGTATTAGTCTATGATATTCAGTTACTAGTGGCCAGTAATTGTGACTATAGATTGTTAGTGAATTACTAAAAATAATATGTACTTAAAGTTTTTTTTCTTTTGTTGTCGGAAAATATTTTTGTCTTAAAGGTGAGGAGAGAGAAATCAATTCCATTCTATTAATTGATTTTCTTAGGGATTGTTTGGATTGAGATTATTTGATTGGTTGGGAAAGTAAAATAAGGTAGAAAGAGTTATTTAGTCGTTTGGGAAGAGAGTCTGAGGAAAAGTATGGTTTTTTAAAAGTTATTTGAAAGGTTAAAAACTAATCTAAACACTCCAATCTTTAATACCCCAAATTGAGATTTGAAGATTAGGGTGTAAGCATAATTAAAAAATTAATTTTTAAAATTATCTATAACTATATTTATAAATCTTCCATGATAAGAGTATTTTCATAATATTTATATTTAACATTATATTTTTTCTACCATCAAACCAAATAAAACAATGTTATTAAACCTTTATTTACCATACCTTTCCACAAACATAAAAAAAACATTTATCGTACTTTTTCGTACCATACTTTACTATACCTTATTTTAACGATTCCTCCCTCCATTCATCCAAACAAAATGTTAAGCACCCAAACATTACACTATATTTTTCATATATATCATTTTCTTTGAAAATAAACTGAGTCTAAGAATTATAATATCCTATCCTCATCCTTAGTTGCTGACACAAATTTAAAATTTTAAATATTTAATAAAATAAACTTTTAGAATCCCATAGTATTTATATTAAAAATTGATTTTCTTATTATAATTTTATGAATCAGTCTTAACTATTTGTAAAAATTAGCATATATGTTCATCTTAAACTCCAGATGAAGGATCAATAAAAAGAAATAGGGTTCTAATAGTCAGTTTCGAAGAGAACCATCAATTCAAAAATCATAAGGTAGAGTCAATTAATTTCAGAAGAAAACTCTTTTAGCAAATGTGGACAAACAGGCTAAAAAAAATAAAGAAGAAGGTAATAGAGATTTGTGCCTACCAAAATTAGGATCTTTGTATACAAAAAGTTGTGATGTAACTGAATATTTATAATAATTATCTTCCTGATTTACAAGTAAATTTAAATAGGAAATATAATTGTTAATTAGGTCTAAATACATTGAATTTATTAATGGATAGCTTTGGGCCAAAACATCCTCAATTCAAAAACTAGACCTAAAACCAGCTGATTGGGTGAGTGTAAACAATATAAAATATTTTTTTAATTTATTGGAGGCTTTTGTAGGCCGAAATAACACTATAGACTATACAATAGTGGGAGTACTCGTTAAATTGATAAAAATAATTATGATCGAAAGGATTTGAACTCAAAACCTCCCACTCTTCACATAAGTGAAAAGATCAATCAGACAAGCACCTAATTATATTTTATACATAATAATATTATTATTTAAATACATCTTTTAGATCTTTTATTGAAAATAAATTTGAAATCAATAAAAGAAAGTTTAATGAGAGTATGAAATCCACGGTTAATAAAAAAGGAAAATATTTGCCTAGATTAGGTTCATAGTTTCTCTATTTATGGATTAAATTAATAAAAATAGAAATATTTTAAAAAATTATTCCTACTTTATTATTATTTTTTTCTAATAAATAGTCAAAAATACCATCATTTCAATAAAATTTTATACATTGGTTTGTTACGTAGCAACTCTTGAAGGTTGCACAAGAAATTCGTTCCCGCTTTCCTCCATTTTTTTTAATTAAATTTTATTTAATTTCGGCAAATTAAATAAAATTTGAAGAATAAATATAATTTCATATTTTCAATGATAATAAATATAATGATGAACTTTATTTGTCAATAAATCATCAATTAAGAAAGTGGAAAACATGAAGTTTTGGGTAATACGATTTAATCATTTTTAATTTTTAAATCCTAATTTGATTTAACAAGAATTTGAAGAATGCAATGTTGTTAGAAACATGTCAATGTGCTTTGTTCAGCAATATATATTTTAGATATAAAAGGAATAAAACATAGAAAACATATGTACGTAGACAATACAGTGGCCCCATCTAGGATGGATCGCACTCTTCCATCTTTCTCTTCTTTGTGTTCCTCAATTCAAACAAGTCTTTGCGTAAAAGCAAAGAAGTAAAAAAGGGTGGAGAAGGTAAAGGGAGAAAGACTGTTAAAAACCATAAGAAAATGAAAATAACACAAGAAAGAAGAAGCTTTCTTGGTCATGTAAATGAAACATTGCACTTAACACCAATAAAAGATAATATGTTCAGATTTTTTATTTGTTTCTTCTCTTATTTCTCTTGGTATTATTATTATAAGTGATTTGTGCATGCAAGTTCAAGATTTGATAATCCCAAGCTTGAGTTTTTCAACAAGTTTGTCTAACAAAGTATGGTAGAAATGAGCAACATCCCAATATATTATCATCCCATAAACAAATTGTTGCATATCTTTATCCAAACGCTAAAATCCATCAGAAACCGCAAGAAATGGAAGTTTGCAATAGGAGACATGTCCCTCACGTTTGCGGTGGCCCTCTCTTGTGGAAAATGTTAGACACTAATTTTCAGGCCCACAACTTCTAATCTCAAACATGACTCTTATTTGATTTCATCCTAAACAGTTCTGTTCTTTTTTTTTTTTTTTAAAGCATTGGTTGATGTTAAATTGGAACCTAAATTTATTGTAAGTCGTACATGCATTTATTGTTAAATTATACCTAAATATGTTTCATCCTAATAATTTTATATATTAAATATTGAATTTTGCCGGTACCATGCGTTTTTATTAAATTTGTTTGTCTGCTAAGCCACAAGTTCTAATTTTGGGAAAAGAAAATTATAACTCAGGTAAGCTAAGACTTTGAAAATTTTCATATTTTCTATAAGCTCAAGCTTGGCTCATGATTCATGAAATGGATTCAGAAAGTCTAATTAGTGGGGCCAATATATAAAGATCACAAAAAGTAAACTTTAGTGAAATAAATTCAAATAAATGCAAGTTATAGATTAAAATGTCAAAAATTCTGAACTAAAATGTAAAAGACTAGTGAGGTAGATGTCCCCGTTGCGCCACCCTAAATGCGCGGCTAACATGAACATATTTAACTTTACTTGGTTAAATATGGGATCATCCTTACTAAAATTCATGTGACTCTCATGTATTTATGAGTGCAGAATACAATATTTTTGAGTGCACCAGGTTGATTCAATAATTCTCTGTAGCCATCTTTTTGTTTGTTTAGTCCTATACATGGATTAGGGTTTTGTATAGTTCAACCCTTCAATTCCTTTTAATTTAGTCCATGTCTTCTTGCTAATGGAACTACTAGCTAGCTAGTAGCTACTAATACATTTGGTGGTGCAGTTTAATCCTCATAAAGCAGTTGGGAAAATATGCAAATTTCATATATGGGGGCTGTGTGTAATTTGTAGCCACTCCTGAAAAGACATTATGGCCTAGCAAGTAGCGAGTCACTTTTGGACAAGAAGGAAGAAGCAGAATCACAGAGTCTCATTTTAAACTTGGACCTTAGTTGACATGGAAGTTCGTTTGGATGGTCAGTGGTTGATGGTGAGACTAGTAAAAAATGATTAACCATAATGGTAAAAAATTTTAGTAAAATTGTTTCTCAAATCCCATTGTGATTAAGTAGTTCATTGA
The DNA here is from genome assembly GCF_014843425.1 of Jatropha curcas. The sequence continues at coordinate 20,690 of NW_023591612.1, read as the reverse complement.
CTAAATTATTACAAATTAAGATTTGATTCCATAAATTGGAATTTTGCTATCATAGTGAACTTCAGCGTTGATAATTGAAAGTCTTGGGGGAAAAAATGGGGAGAAGAGATTAGCATGTGCTGTCTGTTAGTGTGTATTATGAGGGGGACCAGAATCAGGCAATAATATGGAATAATTGTTTTTGCAACAACTTGAATTTAACCATTTCATACCAAATGCATAGGGATCTATACCACTAGGCTCTAGCTTCTTTATTGGTGCTTTGGCTTAAAAAGTTTTAGATTGAAACCAACATCTTTTTCTTAAATAACTAGTTTGTTTGTTTGATTTTAGTTATTATAATTATATAATTTTATTGCTATTATTTAATATATATTAATTAATCTCCGAAATTTAGCAGCATTAATATATTTAGTTGCTTATGTTTTAAAAGTATTATTTTAAGGGTTCAATACTCTAATATATTTATATACATAGGAGGCTCTATCGACCGGGTGAAGGAGAACACATGGACTGCACAATAGGGACTAGTCCTCCTCTTTAAATAATATTCACCAATTGATTATAATTTTTATGGTGGAAAGAAATGAACTCACGACCTTTCACTTTCCACATGTTCTATAAGAGAAGATCGAGTAGACCAATCGGTGAATATTATATCATATTTGATAGTTAATCATTCACGATATTTAATCGCTTATTTTACTATTAAGTTACCATTAAATCTCTCATTTAAGGGTAAAAATAATACTTTTTAGATAAAAAAGAAGACTAAATAGTTTAATGAAGCTAAATTTCAGAGACTAATTAGTTTATTTACTATATAAAATGGATGAAGTTATAATTTTGATCAAATCTGAAGGACTAAATAATTATTTTATTTTATTTTTAATTGAGTTACACACCAAGAGAAGGTGCTCTGCTTACAGTTGTGTTGATAGTGTATGGTGGTAGCACCTCACACATGCATAACATCTCGACTCAACGAATCCCTATAATGTAAAGCTTGTGCATTATAGACGACATCTTTTCATGTGGGAGGCAGACTCCAACTCTACTCTCATTAAATGAAAATCAACACGTGGATTTTAAATAAATTTTGTACCCTATTAACTGATTTCAAGTTTGAATTAATAAATTAATATATAAAATTGAAATCTCTTGTTTTCCCTTACTTATATTAATATTGTAATTTTTGCTCGGATTCTGAAATCTATCAGATGCCATTACGCGCACATATTTTATTTAGTTGCTCGATAAATAAAATTGACAAACATTAAGCCTTTAAGTCTTTCCTACTTGCCATTGTTATTATAAGAAAAAAGCACCATTGAAAATATTGATTTAAGGGGCACTAAATTTTGTTTTTAAACTACATTTTCACATATTCCTAATCAGAACAAGTTAAGGACAACTAAATAGTACTTGCAGATTGCTTTTTCATCTAAATTCATACTTTTTTCAATACAGCAATTCCAATTTTCATGCTAGACTTCAATAAGTTCCATTTTCCCATTCCATGTTAAAAAGCGTAAGATGAAAAGCACTAGAACTTTTCTTTTTCTTTTTTCTCCCTCTCTTTAAGGCACCCTAAATTTAATATCTTTTCTACACACATCTCATTATCCATCTGTTCTCAGATACGGTGGCCAAGATGAATAGAGGAGCCTTGCTCAGTTGCCCTACTGTTGAGGTATCATCCATGCTAAGATGCAGATTGTCATTGATATAGAAGCTTTTGCCATGAAAAACTTCACTTCTCATCATTTGGCAGCTTGTCTTCATTCCTCTTTTGTTCAGACTGGTAAAGATTGGAAGATAAAAAAACATCAATAAATATATAGAATGAATATATTTGACATAACGCGCAAAAGCATAACTCATATGATCATGCAGGCTGTAGTTCATATATCAACCTCAGATTGGCCTTGCAAGGACGCGAGTAGGTCTTTGACTGATGGATCATTAGGGTCGACTCCTGGAAGCTGTGGGAGGAATAAAAAAGGTCTGAGCATTAATAATATCTACCAGATCATATCAATTATGGAGTTCATTAGCAGAGACTCGATAATACATACTGATGCAAGGACAGATGACACAAATGATTGATCCTCCATCACCTTGCTCATATCTGATTCACCTGACAAGTCTTTTGCATTGTCTGGCATGGACATTTGAAGAGCTGCATGCAACAGACACAAGCAATCAAAAAATGCAGGTTCACTAAATATATAAAACCAGAACAAGATTCACCAATCTTTCCAAGTTTTGTGCACAACAGGTCTAAAATTTTAATTTCAATTCCACCATAACTTGGCTGGAGATACAATTAGTTTAGCTGGCAATTGAGCAAGAAAAACATAATCAATCACCTGTTGAGCGGAAGAAAGTGCAAGAAAAATGTTGAATGCACAGGATACGGAAGCAGCTATGCTCTATGACTAGCATTCACTACAGCAATAATTGGAAGTACTGAGAATATTTTGGAATGACAGGAAAGTATCAAGAAAATCCACTACACCGTCTTAGAATGAAACATCAAAATTGATCCTGGAAAACTGGATTGATGTTTCACATTGAATTGCATGTCATTAAGTAATAAATAGCTACATGCTTGTGCTGTGCACAAATAATTTAATCTAACTTTTTATTAAAATATTTTTCATTATTTATTTATCTAATCGATTTGTAGATAAATAATTTTGAAATTTGCAACGTTTAAATTAAATTTAACAAATATAGTTAAATATTTTGTAAATTGTAATTACGATATTAAACCATTTTTTAAAAAATATAAGACAATAATGTTCTAAAATAAAATATTCTATTTAATTTTATTTATTTATATAGTCAAATAAAAACCTATGATTTTGAAATGGCCATTTCATTTAATGCAGAAATTTTTATTGTGCTAATTATTTATTTAATCATTTATTTAGTCAAATGATTATTATTTCTTATATTATTGATTAGTATGTCTTGACATATACGTTTTGCATTTATTCACAAATTAAATTCAATTAACAGGAAATTAAAACAAAACAACTAATACACTAAGCTTACAAAATTTTAAAGCATTTTGGAATACTTGGAATCCTATGTAGCATAATCTAACTATTCCAATCCTACATGACACTACCAAATTTTAACAATCCTACTTGGCACTCTCTAGGAAAAATATGCTTGCTATATATATATATATTATATTATTGATTAGTATGTCTTGACATATACGTTTTGGCATTATTCACAAAATTAAAATTCAATTACAGGAAATTAAAACAAAACAACTAAATACACTAAGCTTACAAAAATTTTAAAGCATTTTGGCAATACTTGGAATCCTATGTAGCATAATCTAACTTATTCAATCCTACATGACACTACCAAATTTTTAACAAATCCTACTTGGCACTCTCTAGGAAAAATATCTTGCTAGTTACTTATATATATATATATATATATATTTATCAAGCCTCTTGAAAACATATCCCCTTCTTTCTTAATTTGCACCGAAAGTTGAATGGCAGTATAAAAAAATATATATATATATATATATATATTTATCAGCCTCTGAAAACATATTCCCCTTCTTTCTTAATTGCACCGAAGTTGAATGGCAGTATAAAAAACCTAAATAATAGATTGGTGATATCTTCATATACACAGTAGATTCCCTAGAGAATTGAAGTTCAAAAATAAGATCCGAGTTCCTAATAGTGTGTCCATGAGATTTATAATAATATGGAAGAAACCTACCGATTGCCAAATCCTGATCTTCAATAGTTGCTTCTGACATATCAACATCACGTGCAGAGGAATCATCTGATCCAGGAGTTTGCATTGACAGTGCAATAGCCTGCTGTAACAACGCGTTCACTTCATCCTACCATGATATTATTTGTCAAAAAAGTTCTCAAACGATCAAAAGATGCATTAAAAAGAACAAAGACCTTGAATTAAGTAAGCATGACCATGCTTTGAGAAATAGACAAACCACACATACAAACTCAAACCCAGGCAGTCAATGCATAAGTTAAAATGATACCAACCATTGGATCTGTACTATTCCCAGTTGCTTCAACAGCGCTATCATTAGTTTTTTCAACCACAGTTGCATCCTGTGAAGTAGATGATGGTTCCTCTACCTTTTCTTGTCTACTAGCTTCTTCTGCAGCCCTCTTGGCAGCAGCTTCTTGCCTTGCCCTCTCCTCTTCCATGGAAACTCTAAGCGCAAGAGCCAGCTCAGGATCTAGATTAGGATCAACACCAAAATCAAAGTCACTCCCACCTGCAGCTGCTGCTGCTGCAGCTGCTGCAGGAAAGCCACTTCCTCCATCGCCATTGAATACAGGTGTGCTGTCAAAGGAATAAAGAACTATGATCTCACAAAATGTGTTTTAAATGAGGTAAAATATTGTGAAACATCATTAGCGTCTTCCAAAGAGTATTATCATACATTCACTTTATTAAAGATGCATGTCTTATTGTATGTTCTTCATATGCTTATCACAAGGATATAAGGTAAACAAATCTTCAATTAACTTTGAAATACTCATGGTTATCGAAATTGTGATTTAACACATAAAATCAAACAAGTTCATAGTTCAATTATGCCTAAACAAATAAAATGTGTAGAAAATCACAGCCCTGAGAGATTGGACTGAAATTGCTTCCTGCATAGCCAAAATCATTAAAATTGCAGTTTCAATTGCTATTTTAGCGGCGAAAACTCACACTTATTGTCATTCCCCTTCTACAACACTCCAACAAATAAAAAGCTATTTTGTCAAATGTTAAATCTAATTTGTATGTGGGAAAAATAGATTCAATCATTCTTCTTTTTCATATTAAGGATTTTAGCAACCACCAAGATAGTATTAGGTGAATTCCATATTTATAAAGCACAATTAAATTTGACTATATTATGATCTGATCTTATGTGGCCTGTAAAATCTTACAATAACTTTATCTGATCTTATGTGGCCTGTAAAATCTTACAATAACTTGATCTGATCTTATGGACCCTCTGCCAATCCCAAGTGAAAAAGTAATTTTGACAACCTTGGAAGAACTCCAGATCAGCATAATCAACTACTCAATAACAATAAATATAACCTCTATTCTAATAAGTGCCCCCCAGATTTCACACTACTCTATTGACCTTTTTTAGGCATGCTCTTGAGAATGTTCTTCCAAATTTCTTGTCAACAACTAATATCAACATATCAATTCACAAATTGGTAACTGTATGTCTGTACCATAAACTAAAAGAAAATAAGACATCACACCTGATAAGCACATCAGAGAGTGCATCTGGACCTGGAGGAATATGAACAATATGGCTGCTGTCATTATTGTTGACAGAAGAAAGGAGGGCCTCCAACTTCTGTGGCTTTCCATCATCTTCTTCACCAAAATTTACAATATCTAGAGATACGCTGTTCTTTTTCAATTTCTTCCCTATGATCTCTAGTACCTTTTTGTCATATTTGACAGGACTGAAACATGCAAAAAAAGAAAAAAAAAAAAACTTAGCGTCCACACAAATATAAAAGAACAAATCTGATATCAATAGGCGGACTACCTTCCAGCAAAAACTATTATTCTTTGCTGCTGATTTTTGTTTTGGCGATGCTTAAGAGCTAGTTGAGCAATCTGGATTCCAGCTGCCATATTCATCTCACCCCCCATTTCAATGCCTGCACAATTGTTTTTTTCTTTTTTAAAACCATGGCCGGGAGTTGCACTCTAATATCAAACAATTGGGGAAAATACTTATTAATTTGAGCTGGTAAACAGTATGGGGGATGCCAAGAAAAAGGAGGAAAAAGAAAACAAGGGGTGGAGCTGCTGTGAATACAATCTATTTACACAATTTTATTATAATGAGTTCCACCCCAGGTTTATAAATTTCAAACAGTAAACAAGTGCAAGCTTCACCGACATTGTTGTAACATCCAATCATTAACAGAAGAGTTCTAAGATGTACGGAAACCCCTAGCCATGGACGCTTCTTCATGGCGGAAATGTTTCCACGTATCCATTTTCATGTATAAAATACCATTTTCCCCCGTGTAAAATTATATGTTAGATGTCATTTCCTCGTATTGTTTCCTTGTTTCCATAATTCGTCATTTCGGTTTCCATGCAATCTAGGAAGAGTTCCACATCTACCAAGATGAACCTTCTTCATAAAGATACTGAATTGAAGCAGAAAATTAGCATCAAATTCTCATTAAAGTTGATTATGGCTATTTCTTTTTTTTCTTTTTTTTTTCTGAATAGCTAATATGTGCATGCTTCTGCCTTTCTGTTTCCCTCGCACATGCTCCCCCTTCTTAAAGATCAGATTAAACATGAACTTCACAGCTATAAAGGCACAAATGAGCTATTGTTCGAAATAATGTGTCCTAGTGCCCAAGACCTCTAGCATTGCAGAGAAAATGTGCTACCATTCCCTCGCATGCAAAGAAGACTGCTTTAGTGGACACTTGAAGTCCAATAATAATCTCCAGTACTAAAACCCAAATTTCATTCACAATGCATAAGGTTGCAATTACACAAATAATTGCCAATGGCCATAAGTTACTAAAAATAACACCAAATGCACTTAGAATTCAAAACCAAATAACAATAATAGTATGATGTTACATCGCAATACACATTATTGTCTACTGACAAAAAAATAAAATAAAAAATAAGAATCCCATCGAGCGTACCGTGCATACAAGCCAAAATTTTGCCAAGATCGGCAGTAGGAGTTGTTAAAACACGAACTCCTTTCCCTGCCATGGCCAAAATTCCCACTGTATTCTCTGGATTGGACTGCCATTTTAACAGAGGAGTTGTCAATTTATAGAAAAAAAAAAAAAAAAAAAAAAAAAAAAAGCCATGGCCCAAAATTCCCAACGTATTTTCTCTGGATTGGACTTTGCCATTTTAACAGAGGATGTTCCTAATTATAGAAAAAAAAAAAAAAAAAAAAAAAAAAAAAAAAAAAAAAAAAAACCCTAATTGAAGGTAAAAAAGAAAAGCCACTGTCGATGTGAAACAAATTACTTGTGTTTTGGCGCCACAGATAAGGCTGACAGCATCGGCTTGAGCTTGAAAACGAGAGGGAGAGTAATCGCCGTTTCGCATCCATTCCGAATTATCGATGCATATCATAGTCGCCTATTAATAATCAAAATTAATGACAACCGGTGATAAAAGAAGAAACTAAACACGCAAATTAATCTAAAAAGCTGCAAGTTAATTAGGAAGGTTAGCGATCACAGACCTCTAGAACCATTGTTGCAGGGAGCGAGCTTAAAGAAGAAGAAAACTCTGCAGACTCAAAATGGAAGCTTTTCTTGCCTGATAAGATTAGTAGCTACACGTACATATATAATGTTGGCATTTTCAAAAAGTTTTTTCCGCAATTTCCTTTCTAATAATCCCTTTTGTTTTTTTTTTTTTTTTTTTTGGTGAGCTTTCGGTTCACTTGTTAAACCTAATCGATTAAAACTAACCGAACAAATTAAAAACCAAATAAATTATAAATCGGATTTTCAATAATTGAAACCGAATCGAAACAAAGAAAAAATCAAATTTTATAGTATACTTTTTGCTTTTTGGTAATAGATAAAAAAATATCTAATCAATCAAAAATGTAATTATCTAATTGTTATAGAAATAAATTAAAAATTATACTTTAATTTCTCACACAACAATAATTATTCATCAAGTAAGTAAGGTGAAACAAAGTTCTGCCTAGTAGATTTAGCTATTTATTATAAGTTAGCAATGTTATTATAAATTTAGACTTACTTAATTTTCAAAACATAACATTTTGTTTTTAGACTTACATATGATTGAAATTGCTCAAATTAAAACCGATTAAACCAAATAAATTTCAATTGTTAACTAAATCGAACCAAACTGATGACATAGAAAAACCAAATAAATTAATCAACTTAGGAAAAAATTGAACATAATGCTCACTCCTAATCATAGTATCTCATCTTAATCACTTAAGCCAAGATTCAACAGTTTTTAATCCTTTCAATTCAAATATTGATTTAAAGTATACAATCTGTATGTTTTATTTTATTTTTTTAAATCTAATACAGCCTATCAAATATGTGAATCCATGAATTATTAACGGATTGAGTTATATACAGATGTAAATTTATGGATCAAATAAATAATAAATAATGGAGAAAATTTAAAAGGAACAATCAACAAAATTAAATATACTTGGAAATATAATCATACAATAATTTTCACAAACCACAATATATTTAAATAATAACATTTCAAAATAAGTTTCTTAACAATAATAATAATAAATACAAGCAAACCACAAATATATTTTAATAATAACATTTCAAAATAAGTTTCTTAACAATAATAATAAGGGAAAATAATTATTTCGTCTCTGAGGTTTGCCATAATTATTTAAGTAGTCTCCGACATTTATACAAATATTTATAACGTCCCTGAGGTTCACTTCCATTTATAACGTCCCTGAGGTTCACTTCCGTCTTATTAATTGGTTATTCCGTCCAAAAATTACACTTTTTTCGTTAATTTTGAGAGAAAAAGACGAAATTATCCTTTGGAAAAATAATTATTTCATCCCTGAACTTTGCTATAATTATTTAAATAGTTCCCGATATTTATACAAATATTTATAATATTCATGAGATTTACTTCCGTCATATGAATTGGTACTCCCGTAAAAAAAATACACTTTTTCGTTAATTTTGAGAGGAAAAGACAAAATTATCCTTTATAAGTTTTCATTGACATTTTTGTCAATCCCTTTCCTCTAAAATACCAAAAACTCAAATTTTCACTATTTTCTTCAACCCAACACGGTCTTCATTGCTACCATTGTGTCTCTGTCAACCATCATCTTCATAACCAGATTACCACCAAAACTAAAACCTGACATCCAAACTCAATCAAGCCATCATTACCCTTCATCGATTTATTTCTCTCTCCTTGATTAAAGGATTTAGGATAGTTTGGTCATTCTATTAAAAATTAACAGTAAAAAGTGTATTTTTTGGACGGAAGGACCAAGTAATACGACGAAAGTGAACCTCATGGAAGTTATAAATATTTATATAAACATCAGGGACTACTTAAATAATTATAACAAACCTCAGGGACGAAATAATTATTTTCCCTTTTAGTTTTGGTGGTGATCTGGTTATGGAGATGATAGTTGACAAAGAGACAATGGTGGCAATGAAGACTGTATTGGATTGAGGAAAATGGTGAAAATTTGAATTTTAGGTATTTTAGAGGAAGGGATTGACAATAATGTCGATGAAAACTTATAAAGGATAATTTCGTCTTTTCCTCTCAAAATTAATGAAAAAATTGTATTTTTTTGTACAGAGAGACCAATTAATATGACAAAAGTGAACTTTAAGTACATTATAAATATTTGTATAAATGTCAGGAATTACTTAAATAATTATGGCAAACCTGTTGAAATAATTATTTTTTCAAAAGATAATTTCGTCTTTTCCTCTCAAAATTAACGAAAAAAGTGTAATTTTTAAATAGAATGACCAATTAATAAGACGGAAGTGATCCTCAAGAACGTTATAAATATTTGTATAAATGTCAGAAACTACTTAAATAATTATAGCAAACTTCAGACACGAAATAATTATTTTACCTAATAATAATAAATACAAGCAAAAACATTTAAAAATACTCAATGGCATAATTAGACAATAGGTTTTAAACTCCAATATACTCCCTCGGTCCTATTATTTGTCTTACTTTTCTTTTTCATCTGCCCCCAGATTATTGTCACGTGTCCCTTATATTATTTTAGCTATATTGTAAGTAATAATAATTTGTAAAATAGTAGTCGTTGCCATTCCTAAGTGCAACTCGTTAAAATGTTTTATTAAACTCATTGGTCAATTATTTTCCAAAAAAAAAAAAAAAAAAAAAAAAATGATCAATTCAAATTCATACACATTAGGAACTCGAACACAAACAAAAACTCAATTACATTTGATTGAACATTTTAATTCAATAAACTTACAGTTGTATATTTCTAATATTTTCTAAATTAAAAAAAATTTATAGATAAAAATATAGTTAACCAATAATATTAGTTAATTCAATTTCAATATCCTTGTGAACCAGTTCAAACTCATTGAAGTCCAACAATTTTTATCTGTTGTGGGGTGACCACTGTGAGTGCACTGAAATCAGAAATTTTAAGTTGGACTACTTTGGGTCTTCCAATTTTCAGAGGAAACAGGGAAGAGAGCTATAATCATCAGAAAACCAGGATATCCAAAACCTTGGCTCAAAAATAACAACAAACAAGAAAAATAATAACCCACGGAAACAAGCGTTTCTTTTTAACATTAGAGCTACAATCAGAAAATACAAGATCAGAAAGTATCAAAAAAAAAAAAAACCTGCAGAATTCAGAAATAACCAGATTCAGTTGAACTTGGATCATGCAGTGGCCGATGATATTAACATCTTATCGCAGAAAGTTGCCTAAACATTAAGCTCTTTATTGAACAAGCCTCAAAATTCTCAATCAATTGAAGGTATGCACAACTAGTCAACTGGTAGTTACATGAAAAGAACAAATGACAGAGCAACAGCAACACATGAGAGGTCCAGGATTTTTTATCATACATCGTGAGTTTTGGCAATAATAGGTGATCTATGATTTCGGCTGATGGGTAGATGAACATAAACATCATGAACCTCTTGTTTAAAAACCTCCCCTCTATCTCTGTCTATAGCATAGCATACATAAACTGTGTCAATCACATTGTCCAGAACATGGACAAAGAAGCTCAGGATCACTATTAATAGTGCCCATGTAAGAAGAGCTACGTAGTACGAATCAACCCCAAGTTTGCTCACACCTTTCAAGATGGCACAAACCTATTTAAACAAAAACAGAATCAGGAACATATTGTCCTTAGAAAATAACTTATAAACCGTTTTCTCATCGTAATTGAAAGTAACTTATAAACAAAAACAGCAGCATGCAAGCTACAAGTAACTATGGCAATAAAGAAAGAAAACAAAAGCATGGGCTTTTTTTTTTTCAGATGTCTGCCACTCTACTCACATGACAAGGGTTAATCATTTAATCATAAAAATAGTTGTATTCGAACTAGAAATAATTGCAAGCAGGGTAATGATTTAAAAAAAGAAAACGCTCAAATTTATGCATTTCTTTTCCATTATATTTCACACATCATCAATTTGGTGCATAAATTACCAGTTTTGTTCTAATTGTACCCGATGGGTCGTCTAGGATGCATGCCCATGTGGATGTAACATGGTGTTGCAGTGAGAACAAAATATGAGCCTTACTTGCCAGCCTGAATGAATTGAGCCACTGAGGCCTAAGAGCCACCAAAACATGGCATTTTGTGAAATTTTCCCACATTATAAAGTTGCTTAAAATGCCTTTAGATCCATACTTCACAAAATGCCATTATGATGGCTTTTACGATATCACAGGAGCCCACATAATTTGAGTTGGCAATTATTGACCATTCGTGTGCAGCCATATGGCCAAAACCCATACGATACAATTGAACAAAATCAATAAATTCTGAACCAAATTGATGAAATTCAAAGCATATATTGAAAAACCCATGCTATATTTTGGGGTTTAAGATGACTGGGCCTTATAAATAACAAATATTAGGGAATCCTACTCCCTCTCTCTCTCTCTCTCTCTCTCTCTCTCTCTCTCTTTATAAATAACAAATATTAGGAAATACCACTCCTTCTCTCAGCTATGGACTTAGGAGTTAGGACCTAGGAATATACTTGAAACACAATCAATTTTCCTAATCCACTAGGAAAATGTCAAAAAGTTATCAGTTTTCATCATAAACCTGCAACTCATAGAGATAAAATAAATAAACAAGTATTAAAATAGGTACTCACCACAATTGCATAAATTGCTGAGAGGACAAATATAACGCCAGCCAACAAACGAGACGAGACAGTCTCTACAAAAGCTGCAGAGAGAAGATTGCGTCTTAGGAGTTCATATGTCATCCTTGCACAGGTACAGTAGGCTTCACCAGTTATTGCTGCAAAGTTGATTGTGAACTTGTTAAGAAAATCCACCGCTGACACTAATACATCAACACAACACCGCAATACAAGGTTCATCATGCCACGGGCATTGTCTTGTCTAGCACTATCAACAGCAGCACGCACCATACGGACAATGCAAATAAGTAGTCCGGATAAACATACAGTGCCAGAGGAGGGGCCAAATGCATTTCTGCAAGTGTTTAAAACACAATACAAAAAAAAAAAAAAAAAAAAAAAAAAAAAGAGGTGAAGTTTATGTTTGTAATCCTCTGAGAAGCATAGTTATAAGCTATAGAAATACTGGTAGCAAGGATACCAAAATGTCCACAATTAATGGACACGGAAAGGTATGTGATAGGTTTGTACTTACAATAAAACTTCAGGAAGATGAAAATGCTGAACAAAATCCTAATAAGCACCTCTTCGGATGGAAATACAAATTAATGTTCTTTGGGTTTGGGGAGCTAGTGCATGCACATATTTAAAGCATCTATATACTCCTTACAGCAGCCTATATATATATATACCCAGTTGGAATGGCAACGAAATTAGTATGAGAAGGTAAATATCAATATAACAAGGTCGTTTGAAAGTGCTTAAAATATCTAAAATTCTTCACCCAATAAGTGGTCCCTTACATAACATTCAATATTGACACAGAAACTTAATGAAAATAAGTTGGTTATCATCTAACAGAAAAAGAACGGACTATCATGAAAACTTTTTGTAATCAGCAATATAAAAATATAATCAAACCACAGTTTTATGGAAATCCACAAACTAGATTTCATTATTTCTCATTTTAAATAAATAGACACACGCATAAAGGAGGATAAAAAAAAAAAAAAGAGAGAAGATAGGGATCGCTAAACAAAATGGAGGACGTTGAACATCCATAGTGCCATAAAAATACTACATAGTATAAAGGAATTTAAACATAGACCAAAGCATAACGTCTTTGGAGCCACAAACACCAATTAGCATTGCAGAAAAAGTGAATGGAAAATGGAAAATTCATTATGCATTTGAAAATGGACAAGATAGTGGAAATGTTGAGGTCATGATTCTAGGAGCAACCGCATTGTGAAACATATTTTGGGGGTTGCAATCTCAACTCCAGCTATCCATCCAAAAACTTCAAATTTTCTTAGGATATTCACTGAAATCAAAGAAACTACAGTCTACAAGAACTTCGCTTGTAAAGAAATCATTAGATGGTCTATGCTAAGCAAGATTAGATACAAAGGTAAATAATTTTGAAAATCCATTAAGGAGATGGTGTTATATGAAAGGCCAAATTTACAAATCAACTTCTAAATGTCAACTATTGGCTGATTCTCACATGCAACCGTGTAGGTTTATTTTGCACCAAGCAACACTTTAAGTTGGGGGTTCAGAAGGCAAAGGTTTTGAACTAACTAGTACAAAAAATAAAAAATGCATAAATATATTTTATATCATTTTGGAGGAATGAAACTGATATCCATGAGAAATAACTCAAGGTAATTTACGACACTAGGTCACTCTGGAAAGAATCGTTTGGGATCATAATTCATGACTATTACTAGTGTAATACCATCCCAATACAGAATTCAGATAACAAGTGCACACTCCAAATTGTCCAAATCAAAATCCAGTAAAGTAATACACAGAGAGTTTAATGCAACCATATAACCAAAAACACTACCTAAATATGCATACTTTACACCATACAAAGAAGTGGAAGCTGGAAATCACCTCAAAGAACTTCTAATGCTCCTTTCAGGAGTTGAATCCTCCTTTGTAAAGTACCACTGAGCAATAGTTCCACTGATCACATAAACCTGAGCTTCTACCATCGAAGTCAAAGACCAAAGCATTGTAAGGATTGCCAATACATTGTAAGCAGGAACCCAACTATCCTGCTTCCAAATACAAGTGTATTCTCCACTTGATTCCTTAGGCACAATTTTCCCGTTCAGCCTAGCAAAAACTAAAAACACCACGATTGGAATATAATAAACCATTAAACCAATTGCCAATAATGGCAATGCAACAAATAACCCCAAATTACTAGAAAGTGCATCAGAAGCAACTGCAATTATCCTCAAAGTCAACTCAATTCGATGCCTATTAGCTACAAAAATCCACACAATGATTCCAATACCTAAGAATACAAAAACCATGACCAAAATCCTATAAATCAAAGGAAATCCATCGCTACAAGAAGAACTAACAGTGCAGGCAACAAACCAATAGATATTAAAAAAGATGGGAATAACAACAAAGAAAGGAAGTGAGATGTACACAATCTGTTTGGTGTAATGCTTGAGCAACAAAAGCAAGAGAAAGCAAATAGGTGCACTCAAAACTAAAGTAATTACAAGACTCCATATCAAAGCCTTCCCAAAACTCGAACTTGACGAACTCAAGAAGTAATAATAAAAATTGATTCTGAGTAATCCATCATTGGATAAAGACAACGAGTCCTTAACACAAGAAGTTAAATTGGAATCATATGTATAAGAGGAAAGAGTAGAGTAATTCGGATTTCTATGAAAGATAGAGAAAATTCCAAAACCGAAAGTGCAAAGAACAAAGAGAACAAAGAGAATGAGAAAGGCAATGTCTTTGAAAGGTCTAGGACCGTAGTTGTAAGAGATCTGGAGGTATTGGGTGGGGTCGGATTCATCTGGACTGGGCGAGGTGGATTCTTCGATTAGAGGAGGCGGAGGTGGAGGCGGAGGAGGAGGAGGAAAGAAGGGTGGTTTGGAGAGGAGAGGCTCTGACGGGGAAGAGTAGTCATACAGAGAACCGGCTTTATTTGGTTCTTCAGTACTGCCCATATCAGAGAGAGAGAGAGAGAGAGAGAGAGAGAGAGGGATAAATTAGAGTGCTGGTTTATGGTGGTGATAGGGATGAGAGCATATTTGGTGTGGTTGACTGGCGCCGGAGCTGGTACGTTGGTCGATTGAATTTTTATAATGTGGACACGAATATGACTTTGGAGATGAGTGATGATGAGGCCAAGCGCTTCGTTGGCTATCGACTTATTTATTACATTTTTTTTTTTTTTTTGGTTTCTTTTAATTTTTTTAATAAATACAATTCCAAAATAAACGTAACTCATCTCTGTCAATTATTGGCTAGATCATTACATTTTGAATTTAGTTTCTTGATCACTTTTTAATTTTTAAATTTAGGGAGCTGTTAAAAAAAATGATTTGAGAAAATTAGTTTGAAAGCCTTGTATTTTTAAGAAGTCTTCTAAATTTAACTTAAAATATATCTTTTAACATACAAGTGAATTTTAATTTGTCACAATACGAGTTATGTAGGCATAAAAGATATATTTTACGGTAATTTTATAGTCAGTTTTCATTTAACTTCTTTGCATATATATAGAATAATTTTACAATTAGTTATTGAAGCAGGACCTTAAGAAGAGCCACCTAAAAGTCCAGATCGCTTTTTAAGTAATGAGAAAAATAATTCGAACTTAAATCTATTATCAGGCGTATATATACTTATCACTAAGATATACGTTAGTGTACAAGTCCCAATTGCTTTTGTGACTTAGATTTGAGTTATATAAAATAAATTGATAGATGGAGACAAATATCACCTTCAAGAGCCGCCTTACAAATAAATAAATATGTATAATATAACATGAATTCATAGATGCAGACAATACGAGACTATAAAATCTGACTTTGCTAAATGTCTCATTAATTTTAATTTTATAATATAATAGTAATGAGATTTGATAATCAATTATGGTGTAATTTGAGTTATATAAAAATGTAAATCAATAAATAATATAGTGATAAGTGTATATACGACTTGATAATATGTTTAAGTAAAAAAAATGAGTTATATATAATGAATTCATATATGCAGACCCACAATGAAAAATAACTTTTTTTTATGAAAGAAAATTGTAGCTAAATTTTAAAAAATTTGAATTTATTTTCCAGTTTTCTAAATAAAAAATTGACGGATTCGCACGTAAAACTATTTTCAAGAAAACTACATCAGTTTTTTACATGTAAACAACCTTCAGTATTTGTTCTCAATTGAAATGTTATTTAATAACCAAATACATATATTTGCCCAAGTATTTAAAAAAAAAAAAAAAAAAAAAAAAAAAAAAAAAAATTTAATAACCACATCATATATTTGCCCAAGTTATTTAAAAAAAAAAAAAAAAAAAAAAAAAAAAAAAAAAAAAAAACCCATTAACTTTACAGGGACGCAAATTATGCATCTCAAAGTCCATTTTTTCATCTCTTGCACACTTCTCATGCTGAACAGAATCCTCATTATACATCATTTTAATGAAGGCCAAGCAGTAGAAAAACTTGGTCCATCTTGGGCCTTTCTTAGTGGAAGTTTTCTTCCAATTTTCGCAACTACCTTTTCCTTATTCGCCTCTACCTAAATTAGAGTTTTCCTTGCAAGCAAACAGCTTTGCAATCCGTCTCTCCCTCCTGTGTGTCAAGACTTTAGTGCAAGGAAAATTGGTTTTTGGACTTCTTCTTCCGTAAATTTTTTTGAGGGAGATATTTTTTAATTTTCAAACTTTGCCATCTTCATATCTTCTAAAGCTTTTATTTTGGGGCAAGATTTCGGGTTCTTGAAGATGTTCTTGGAGAGTAAACTCCTTATTTTGTTGTTGCCGTTTTGTTTTTTCCTCAATAACAACTCTTTTGCTTGTTGTTACAGAGATTTCTCAGATTCTTCATCTATTGACTTGAACCTCTTCAATTTTTCTTTTCTTTAAATGTTTCGCCACTCGGAGCTAAAAATTTTCTGCAAAAAATCATAATTTTTTTTCATTCTCACGCACCAAAATCACGAATCTTTTCAATTCCTCAGCAGCAAAACCACAATTTTCAGTTTGGTGGGTCTTGTTTTGATCATGCGAGGTTCCTTTTTTCGCCTATGTTGGCTATTTTTCACGCAATGAGAGCACGTGTTGATTTTCTTTACCCCTGCTCTATCAATGCCTAAATGATCGCCGTATTGGTTTTTATAGATATCATCTTTCTTATGTTGATAATTTATGATATTGTTCTTCAGAAATCTGATTTGGATTTTTGATCTATTATAAATTCCTTGTTCTTTAACAGTAAAGGCACCAATCTCATAATGTTTTGGCAACTCCATTGCTTTTTTACCTTTGAAGCTACTCTTTGCATACGTCCTAGAGAGCAATTAAATGGTGACTGGGGAGAAATCTATAACAACACCCTGAATGATATGACTTTTTAATTTTAATATTTTTCTCCCCTTAACCCTCCCCCTCTATATATTGTGTGTGTAATTAAAAATAGAGGTTTCTAGTTTTTTTCTGGAATTTCTTTTTTTCTTTCTATCCTTTTTATTGTATGGTAAATCTCAAGATTACTTTTCTCTTACAAATAAAGAGATGATGTCTTCATCCTCTTTCTTTCTTTAAGAATTGGAGTCCTCCGTATTTTCTAAACTTTTGCTCTGTTTTTCTATGCAATTAGAGAAGAAATTAAAGCTTTGTAAAGGAGACGAAACAACAAAAACCCAACTTTATTTTTTTATTTTTAAAGTTGACCCGAATGTGTAAATAAATTGGGTTCCATTTCTTTATTTATTCTACAGCTTTCACGTAAATGGGAAACTTATTTAAAGATCTGATTCCATGTCCTAATCCTATAGAAAATTAAACTATGAAATTCAAGTATTCTTATTGAAATGACGGTATTTTTTATCATAACACTTGAAAAAGAAAAAATTCAAAATAATTTTTAGAAAATCCTGAATTTCATTTGCTCAGTCCATGAGTGGCCATAGACCGAGTCTAGGCAGTTTTCCCCATGTAATTACACAACGTGGTTGTCCAGTGTGAAATGTGTTTAATTAGTGCAAAAATTTCTTACTTTGGGTGCATAATTGATTCCCCATAAAATTGAGGGTTGTTGTTATGGGTTAATTTGTCAAAGTTCAGAAAAGCATTTATGTATTCGGCGGCTGTTATTTAATAGATAAATTGTATCATAATCTTTGTGCTTTTGTACACATAAAATATTTAAAATTTTATTAAACTTAATGATGGAACAAAATTTCTTTAATTTTAATAAGCTCTCTGCATAAATACTTGGAGTATTTTTAAATATTTGTCATTCCATAGTTTTTTTTAGGTACGAGAGAGGATTTCAAACTCAATTTTATTGTCGGGTCAAATATTCATTACTATAGTCTATAGTTTTAATGTGTTCATTCGATGATAAGAATTTGATTTTGCATAACAGTAATATTTTTATTTTACTAAAAACTAAAAGAAAATTATATTTTTAATAATTTAATCCATATAAAGTGGACTATTTTTTGAGAAATACTTATGAGTGGTGCGAATACATTTCAATTCAGAAACAAAACTCAAAAAATTAAGAAAGGTTTTTTAAAACAAACTTGCATGAATTTCCTATGATAGCTTATATTCAAATGAGGTAACTTTCGTTCTTTGTCCGTCCCACACATATATAAATGTTAAGCCTTTTACTGAAATATTAAGTTTTAAAAATATGTACTAACCAACTTAATGACCAAATCCTCAATTGAAAAGATGAGACATTAGAAAAGCAGATATCTATACATGTTCATCACAGCTAATTTGGTATACTGTCTGCTTCTATAATATTCAAGTTATATATATATAATATATAATTAATGTATTATATATTCCATCTTCAAGCTTGATTATATATGTGATGGTAAGAGTTGACTGCAATATTTTACAAAGTCCTAGCCTCTTTTGGGTGCAAGTGGTATCCAAATGCGTTGACCAAGGTGAAGAGAAATCAGTTCTTCATTTTCAAGACTTCCATGGATGCAAACCAAAAGTTAAATCTCACTTGATTTTTAATCAAATATTTCTTGAAATTGTTGTTTGGTTTACAAATAATTTAGACCTATTTCTGGCTTAGTGGATTTATGTTTTGATTAACTATTTCTGAAAATGCATAAAAGGCCTACAAATTTGAAAAATTTTTTCAGGCAGATTACAAACTGAGTCCATCTTTCCCATATAATAAATAAATAAAATATAACTCCTCTCTTTTGGAAATGAACTCTTTGGTATTACTTTATATAATTTTTTCTTTCTCTTGAACGCTTACTTCATTACTATAGTCCAGGAGAGGTAGGATCTTTTTATAGCGGCTTTCATCCATCAACAGTAACAACATTTCAGCCTACAACAAGGGAAGGAAAATTTATTGTATTAGTACGGCTTGGCTTCTCAATCCTAATTTTTTTTTCGCTTTCCTTGTGTAGTACGCTCTGAAGATGACTATGTTTAGCTGCGTGTGATTGAGAATCGCATCGTACTAATGATTCTCCTCTCACTCTTCTCGGTAGGTTACTATGTCTCGTTGGTATGAGTTACCCGTGTCTTCGTATCTTTATTAAAGTCTCAAATTCAACTAACTACACCTCGCTATTTTTCACGGTTCATGATCGACGCAGAGACATATTAACGTCTATGATGCATCCGGAACGCCTCCAATTAAAATATCCATATCAATTGAATCCGTCTTTCCTTAATTTCTCTCATATTTCACTCATACCGTAAAATCTTCAGCAGTCTTCGCAGCATCTCCAAACACCCTCCTTTTTTGTATGATTTTAAAAATAAATTAGAAATTGTCTTTTACCATGGATTATGGAATTGGATTACCATGTATATTGGATTTTATGTGGCATTTTTAAAGCATTATTTGAATTACTAGGACAACTGAAGATTTACAAGAGCCTATTGAGAATGCCTTGATGTTCCTTCATGTTTCAGACACAGCAAGGTTATGAATCTTTGTCTGATTTTCCAATTTTATTTTAAATTTTTACAGTTGTATTTTACAACACATTGCGTCTCCACGATCACCCTTACGTTTGGCCTGGAGATTATCTGCCTATTGCCTGAATTAAGTGAATACATACCCGAAAATATATATTGTTTTAATTCAAGATTTAAAAAGGAAAATAAAAAAAAATGCAATTTCGTTTAATATGCTAATCCCTTTATCTCTGATCAACAAGCAGGAAAGAGTGAACAATCCTCAATTTCCTGAGCCTAGTGGCCTCAATTTGCAGAGCATGATTATCTGGTCTGGTTAATTCCTTTTTTCTTTTTCTTTTTTTTTTTTCCCGTTTTCGGTTATTAATGGAAATATAACAACTTTGACCCCAACGCTATTCAAGAATTCTAAGTTTTAAGGATTAAAGTGTTTTACAAATCTTAAGAAATTAGACCTAACGTAATCCAATATTAAAAATTTAGGTCTAAGGGCAAATCTAATTTTAATAAATCAGAATTTTCAAGAAATGTGGTAATATTAACAAATTTTGAAGTTATTAAGCAACCTGAAGTTATTTTGTAATGATCCTAAAATTTTTTTGGAACAATTTCTTATTTCATTTATCGTTTCATTAAATTGATTTGATATAATCTTAATAGCTTTGGTCTAACTTGCTGAGCTTTTTTTCGAAACTTTTTTCAAGGGCTTGTAAGAGCGGAGGGTAGGTTCCCTTCGTGGCCCTGCGTTGATCCTTCCACTAAATCAGTAAGCTTA
>NW_023591611.1:0-109496 GCF_014843425.1 Jatropha curcas | reverse complement strand
TTCTAGGCACGTCTGAACTTATATCACTAGTTCCAAGATTATCAGACCCCGAACTTATCAAAAATATAATGTTGTCACATGTTTTTCTATATATAGTATATTATATATTATATATATATTATATATATAATAGATATAAACTAGTATAATAGAAAACATGTGGTAAACAATATTTTTTGATAATAGTTCGGGGTGGTATATTGGAAGCTAGCTTGTATAAGTTCAGGTTGCCTAGAATACAATAAGATTGATTTAGAGTGAAATTGTAACTACAGTCGAATAAATTTCGGGTGAATTGAAAGTTTAGCGCCCCAATTATGAAACACTTTATATATATATTATATCTATACTACTAATATATTATTATTTATTTATTTATTTATTTATTTATATATATTTGATTATAAATATGAATATACTACAATATTTTAGTTTGGTATAATGATATGACATATAAAACTTAATAAAACATAAAAATTAATAGTAATTCGTATTAAATTATTAGATTGGTGAATGGTTTGAAAAAAATATTATACATTTATAATTACAAAATTAATTGACTTTTGGCATTACTTATATATATTATTATATTGAATATATAATATTTAGTTTGGATAATGAATGACATAAAAATTAATAACATAAAAATTAATAGTAATGTATTAATATTAGATGGTGAATGGTTTGAAAAAATAATTATACATTTATAATTACATTATTACTTTTGCATTACAAAATTATTTATGAGTACATTTTGTTAATTTTTTATAATTATTTTTATAAATAATTATAAAAAATTAAAAAGTTAAAAATACAGTTGAATCAAGTTGACTGAGTCCAACCACGATCCATCTATTAAATTGATTCAATGTCGGTCTGATTTTCAAAATATTGGTAGGCTCTACATTCAATATGGGTGAAGCTACAACTTAAATCCATTTGAGTTTTAGTCTCATTTTTATAATGTAGATACCATATTGGTAAATAGAGGTGTAAATGAACCAATTCGGCTCAAGAGCTATTTGCGCTTGACTCAAATCGAGCTTGAGTTCGGATGATATTCAACTGGAAAACTCATCGAGCCTTATTGAACTTTGTCGAGCTTTTATATATACATATATATGATATTAATTTTAGACTTACTCAAGCTTCAAATTTTAAATCGAATCTGAAAATTGTTCTAGTTGAACTCGAGCTTTAAGCCGAGCTAAATCCTATCGAACTGAGCTTCATATCTAGCAGATTCGATCTCGGCTCGACTTGTTTACACTACAAATGTCGAATGATAAAGTTTGGAAAGCAATATGGTAAGGGTTACCTTATATCTCTGCCTGCTAGCTCTCAGAAAAAAGAAAAGAAAAGAAAAGATAGACAAAAGGAAATAAAAGCGTGAATGTTGTAAGACGTAAAAATGGTTTGGTCAAGTCGTGCTTTATCGAGCCGTAGGGGGAATATACTCTTTCGTCCCTCCCTGGTTTTCATTAATTTTAAACGGGCGGAACAAAAACTAAACAGCGTCGCTTGCCTTATTTGTCCATGCAACACTTACAAGTGGGAACAGATCATCACAATGCAAGTATTGTATTAGAAAATATCGTACGAGTGGGTGTATTTTAGCTATAATATTCCTACTGCTAATGCTTGTTTTATGTGCATGAAATTTAAAAATTTTAATATTATAAAATAAAAAGAAATTATTTATTTCGTAATTTGTATTAAATCTTAATACTTATAATCTTTTTTGTTAAAATTATTAAATATTTATGTAATATCCGCGACTTACCAAAATATTATCTACATTTAAGTCTAATTTGGACAATTTTATTTTTGCATTGAAGTCTCACCTTTAAGTCCAAAATGCATGTTGCTAATATAAGATTTGCTCATTTTTATGTACATAACTTTTATTTTGTACTTACCCGATGTGAGATTTGTATAGAATATCACATATACACCCCTTTGGGAATTAACATCCTCGCTGAGGTTTGCCCCACCACCAGTTATAGGGACAAGGCATGGCTCTGCCTCTGATACCAAGTATGAGATAAAATTGTGCAGATCTTATCAATCCAAGTTATGATGGAATTAATTTGATCCAAAGTGAACAATTTCTCTAATGGTTGGAGTCACGGCGTGACAATTTATAAATTTTATATTTTTAATTGTACTTAAAAATATATTTAAAACTATTGTATATAAAAATTTAGAATATTGAATCCGATTGAATCTTCCAGTTTAATAAACCTCTGCTGTCACTGGTACAGTAACCAATTCGGTTATCAAAATATTAGTAATTACTATAAATTTTAAAATAATAATTTGCATATTTTTAATTATTGACTAAGTGATTAATTAATCTAATTTTAATATTTAATAAAAAAATTTATAAATTAAAGTGTTTAATATATGTAATTCTATACATTAACGTGTTTAATGAGTTAAAAAAAATAAAAAATACTATAACATTTTTTACACAAAGCTCAAGAATAAATTTATGCATTCGACTCGAAGAAATAAAGTTACCTCAGACCATCAAAGAGTTTATTTCTGTTAGATTTTTTATTCATTTGATCTCTCACCGTCCTTTATTTGGTTAACAAATACCAAACAGAGATTTTTATTTTTTATTTTTAACTAAAAACGATGACAAATTGATTTTAAATTTATATAGTTAATTGATATATCTATAAATAAATATGAATAAGATTATTATTCAATGTCCAAAAACTTTGGACGTATTTGGCTATATTTTTTTCTTTTTTTAAAAATTTTGGATGAAAAAATGTTACTCTTTTGTTAATTGTTTTAGATTTATTTTTTGAATCATCGCTAATCATCTTTTTTTGATCGATGGTTGTTTGTATTCCTTTAGATTTTTGTATGTTTGTAATTTTTTTTTTTTACCTCTAAATCCAAGGTGAATAGTTGATTTTTTGTGGTCGGAGACTTCAAATCTTGAAATTCAGTAGTGACCTATTCTCCATTAATACTCATCAGGTATAATAAATGTCTAAAACGAAAAATCGAAGAAAATTTTTATTGTCGTCCTATTTAAAAAATGATTAATTTTTAAAAGCTTCTATCAAGATCAACTTCAAATAACTATTCGTATTTTTTTTTCTCTATAAATATTATAATAAATAAAACATTTTAGAAACTGCTGGACGGTTTGCAAGGCTATAATACTATATAGCAGCTAAAATTTTGACCTTAATTACTGTTTCGTCCCTTTTTTTTTTTTTTTTTTTTTTAAAAGCTTCTATCAAGATCAACTAAATAACCTATTTCGTATTTTTTTTTTCTCTATAAATATTTATAATAAAATAAGAGACATTTTAGAAACTGCTGGAGCGATTTGTCAAGGCTAAAATACTATATAGCAGCTAAAGATTTTGACCTTAATTACTGTTTACGTCCCCTTTTTTTTTTTTTTTTTTGCAATAAATGAATAATTGAAATTGATTTTTAGTTTTGTTTCTAGATAATATTTATAGTCTTTCCATTAAAAAAATACTAATAAGTTTCGTCCCTTTTTTTTTTTTTTTGCATAAATATATTGATTTGTTTTTAGTTTTAGTTCTAGAAAAATTTATAGTCTTTCCATTAAAAAAAAAATACTACATCTGTCTCATTTTGTTTGCATAATTTGACAAAACACGCATATTAAAAATTTAGTCAATAAAAATTATTTTACCCTTTTTTACTCTTAACTCATTAAGATATTAATAAAAGTCGTTCATTTAATGAATAATCATAAAAATTATTATGGGAAAAATAATTGTTTACATATATAAATTTATAAACCTTGCGAACATTTTAAAATATCTAAAAAATAAGTAACAAACAAACAAAATGAAATGGATGGACTATACTTTAATTTTAGTCATTAAATACCGATGGAAATGGTAAATATTAAAAACTAAATAGTAGTATTGTATCAATGTGAATGATCAATTAGTTAAATACTACAGAGTATTTAACAACAAAATAAACACTTTGTAGATGGAAAACTAAATAATTTGACAAATTAGAACTTTAGATATGAATCAATCAATGTATTTGAAAAAACATAAACACACTAGTAATTTTAGTAAATTTAATAATTTTTATTATTTTGCCAATGATAGTTCAAAGAATTATTGTTATTATTATTATTATTATTATTATTATTATTATTTTACCAAAAATACTATGATACGATGCTGCAATTTAAGCAAACTTCCAAATTCTATGCAACTATAATCATAAGTTCAAGTTCATTAAGGACAATGCACAACAGATATAAAATTTTTTATCGTTAAATAATGTGAGGTATCGAGTTCAAGACATTTTTTAAGCAGTTTGGCTGGGTGATGATTCGTACAACTCAAAAGAAATTATATGATCAGGCAACTCCATAATTGAATATTATTACTAGGAACCAACAAATTGTCTATAGAGATAGGAAATTATATAAAGCTAAATTTTAAATTTGGGCCTCAAGTGCTATGAAAAACAAGATTTTGGTTTCAGATCCTGCAGGGGATTTAAGAACTTGTCCCCCTACCATTTAGTTCCTGTCTTGAAGATGTCTTGTCAAGTTCATATATAGTGGGCCTAGCTGTTACTGCCCACAAATCTTTTCTTTTTTTTTCTTTTTTTTTTTTTTGTGGGCCTAAGCTGTTACTGCCCACAAATCTTTTCTTTTTTTTTTTTTTTTTTTTTTTCTGCTTTTTTTCTTTTTTTTTTTTTTTTTTTTTTTTCTGCTGTTTGAGAAGAAAAACCATATGGATTTCACTAACTATCACAAATTTCAATTATTAATTTTTATAAGTTTAGGGTATGTCATTCAATACAGTAGCCTTTCTCTTAAAAATGAAATAGAATATTAGTTTAGGGTCCAATGACTATTTCAATTTGGAATTAAGAAAATTTTTTTTAAAAAATTATATAAAAAATCAATGGAAAAACTAATTAGAAAGCTTTATTAATATAAATGCGATTTAATTCAGATTAGACGGTCTAAATTAATATCATAAATCATAGCAAAATAGATCAAACAATGAATAAATAGTTTTAATCCATAAATAGTTCAGCTTTTTTATTTTAAAAAAAGAAAATTTTCTATTCTTACACATAGGTTCAGGAGAACAAGCACAAATAGTTTTAACGATAAATTTTTTAAAAGATAGTATAATTTAATTATAATCCTCATTTTGCTTTGAATAATAATTTTATATAACAAGACTTAAGATAACAGTTGTTTATGTAGAGCTTGTTCATGTAGCGCTTAGTGTTTTGACTTAGTTAAAACACTGTTTTTATTATTTAAGTGTTGGGCGACAAACATTACTCCTTTAGCATTTAATAAAACATGAAAAAATTATAGTACGATCCTTGCGATTTGAGAAACACAACTAGTCTGTCTTTATCTTTTTAAAAATCTACTAATTTGTCTCTATATCTTGCTTCCATTACACTATTAGGTCATTTTGTCCAATTTTTACATTTTTTCCGTTAAGTCAATAAGAAAACACATAGGTCAAATGAGAGATAATAAAATATTATAGCAGACAATTTACAGTGCAGTCTTTATGGTTTGAAAAATATAACTAGTCTATCCCTATATTTTTAAAAATAAAAGAAATATTTTCATTATTTCATAAGGTACTTAATGGAAAAGATGCAAAAATTGAACGAAATGACTTCATAGTCTGATGGAAATAAATTATAAGGACATCTTAATATATTTTTTAAAAGACATGGATGAACTAGTTGTATTTCGCAAATCACCTGAATTGTACTGTAATTTTTTCATAACTACTAAAATAGTAATTACAATCAATTTTTGTGCATGTGATCTTTTTTTTCTTTTCTCTATTTTTATTTTTCAACTAGGTTCCTACTCCTAGTTTATCATATGTCACTATAACTACAAACCCATAGACAATATATAAAATATTTGAACTATTAGAAGAAGGAATGCTAAGATTTAAAAGTCACTAAACTAATACAAGAATATAAAATAAAAAAAGGAAAAATATCCCAATTAAATTAACCAAATAAAGAAGCAAACCATTTATAAGGGAGAATTACTAGCTAGATCATGTCCTATTTTCCCATTCATTAGATTGCCTGGCCATCTTCTGCTGGCTTGAAAGGCAACAATTCTTGGCTACATGACCAGATTGACCACAGTTAAAACAAGGACCAATCCCTATCTTACAAGTGGCTAGTTTTCTACTGTCTTGAAGCAATCTGCCATAAGGAGCACTGACATTAATTGCTTGCATTTTGGAATCAGAGGCAGAAAAAATACTTTCAAATTCCACATGTGTCCCTGGGCAAAGGTGTATACACCCATCACATTTCAGAGAAGAGTAATGTACAAATACATCTCCCCCACCATCATCTGGTGTTATAAATCCATACCCTTTTTCATTATTATACCATTTTACAGTTCCTCTCTTTCTCCTGTAGAATATTCCTGAGTTTGACCACCAAAAATTTCCACTTATGAGTAAATATGTTTTATATAATAATAATGCCCAAGAAATGAAATTAAAAAGAAAATTGGCCGAATACATAAATTCACTTTTAAATTTTATTATTTTGACGTTATAAGTCATGGTACCTTTAACTTTTACTTTGAACTGTTAAACACTTTAGCTTATAAAATTACACTTGTCAAACCTATAAAAATACCCTCAATATTTCGACTTTTTACAACATCACTCTAAAATGACGTTCGTATCCTAGGCATTCTCTTTTTGAAATTTAGATAGACATGGCCTCAGTTTCGAAATCTCCGGTTTCAGTTCCAAATTTTTTAGAACCAGAACTGAACCGAAAATTAACGGTTCCAGTTATGGTTTAGAATCGAACGGTTCCGATTTCGGTTCCTTAACTGTCTTAACACCGACAGTTCCGGCCAGTTCTGACCGGTTTTGGACGGTTCCAACCGGAACTGGAACCGTTGGTTTCGTCTAGTTTTGGGAACCACTGGTTTATGACTCCAAAATTGGTGGAACTGGAACCGAACTAATTCGAACCGGTTTTGATTCTGATTTATTTCGATTCCGGTTCCCATTGTTCCAATTACAGTTCCTACCGGTTAGGAACCGATAGTTTTGGTTTTGAAAATCGGATTTTGGCCACCTTGAAATTTAAATATATTAGCATCTTAAAATAGAACTAGGGTTACGGTTATGAATAAAAAAATAATAAAATGGGACCCACATGATAACCTTTGTTAACATTACCCAAAGTAATAAAACGCACCATTTTTTTATATAATAAAAAATTCTTTACTTTGCACTACACTTCTTCCCTGTCGATTGTCTGCCCTGTATCACATCTTCCTGAACTGAAAATCTGACTTATTTTAAAAGTGATATTTGAAGCATACCACCATTAAAAAGCATCACCATTTGTTTAATAAAAAGAAAATGAATCAATCAGCGTCACCATTAAAAACCTTCATTAGGTCATTAAGAGACTCATCTTTTCATATTAATATTTTACAAATCAATCAGCCATGGGAGAAGGCAACGGCCAAAAAGCTAAGATAAAGATGGCACATGGGAAGCATACAGAGAAACAAAAAGCTGAGAAGCGTAATCTCTTTTTTGGCCCGCAAAATGTATAGATCCATGTTATATTTTAATTTTTTTGAATTAAAGATTGCTTTTCTATTGATTTTAATTTTGTTTCTATCTCTATTTTCAACTTTCCTAAACCTTCAACTCTTCTAATCTCAAATAGAAAACCCCAAAACACCCAAATTAAATCAATCCAACTCAAATTTTGTTTTTCAAAGCTATTAGTGTTTGGTAATTAGTGGTACAGCCATCTGCAAAATTGTCAGATTGAATAAGAGAAAAGAGCGATTGAGAGAGAGAGGTGAGATGGAGAAGTAGGAGAGAAACGATAGTGGAATAGTGTGTTTTAAAAAGCAGATTATTTCCTTGCAAAAAACGGTGCGTTTTCGGCTTTTTTTTTTACCTCAGGTTAAGTTGACCAAAGTTATCATGTGAGTCTCATTTTATTATTTTTTATTCATAATCCTAATCCTGATTTTATTTTAGGGTAGTAATATATCTAAATTTCAAAATAAAGATGCTCAGGGTACAAAGATTATTTTATAGTAATTTTAAGTTAAGTCAACTGCAATTATCAAACACTTTAATTTTCAAAATTATTTTATTGAATACTCAACTTGTACAATTAAATTAATTAAACACTCGTTAAAAAGTTGAAATTTATGAAAATTATTATTTTAAAAATCATGTTAACTAAATATCAAGTCAATATTTTACAGATAAAAGTTAAAAACCTAAAAATTATTAGTATTAATATTGAAATATGTATAATATTATCAAAATTTATAAGTTTAAATGCACAACGAGTCATTTGCAAAGTTTAAAGTGTCACAAGACTAAAGTTATAAAATTCAGGAGTGAATTTCTGTATCCTACCAAAGAAAATTTAGTTAAAAGTTTTTCCACTCACTTGGCATGGAAGAATTAGAAATTCTCCTCTCAATAATTGCTCTTGCATTTGTTGGTTCACTAATCTTGTTCAGCTGGAAGATAAAATAAAAACTAATTAAAGCAATATTACTAATTACTATTGGCATTTTGCAAATAAGTTTAGAAATCTTACCTTTGTGAAAGAAATTGCAAGATCATCAACACAAGTCTGGGATCCAACATATTTACCCTGTATTAATATGTGTTAATGAAATTAAATAAAATAGAGAAAATTACATTTTTATTCTTATGGTTTCACTTAATTAACTACTTTGTCCTTGTACATTAAAAATTACAATATTTTATTATTTAGTTTGGATCTGTTAAACAAAATTATTATTCCGTCTATTATTTGAGATTTAAGTGGTTAAGTATCATGAAATTACAAAACTAACCCTATATATATGAACTAAAAAGAAAAAATTACTTTCTTGTCCCTATGTTTTGATATAATTAAGTAATTTATCCTTATATTTTAAAAGCAATTTGGATCCGGATGGCTTAAATCTCAAATAATGGACAGAAGGATAATTTTGTTTAACGAAAATACAAGGAGAAAATAGTTAATTATGCCAAAAATGTAGGGATAAAATTTTATTTTTCCCAAGAAAATATAAAGATTCATCAGTCTACTTATTATTAATTAATATCATTGGATTATATACATAAATCCAGTTTATTACCTTGAGTTTTCCTGATGACAGAAAGTGTTGATGATCTGTGCTTTTATCAAATTTTGGTCCTTGTTCCAATTCATGCTCTACCACATTTCTCCCAAAAAACTCATACTGACTTGCATCAAATTTTATATCTTCTGCACAATTAATTAATTACAGAGGGATATAAAATCAAACATTCTAGAATTTCCACAGAAGTACTTCTTAATATTTCTATAGAAAATAGCATTCTTGAAAATTGTAAAGGTACCATAACAAATTGCATTTACTATGATTTCAAAAACCATTAACAGATGATACCAGAAATTAATGGGAAATTATATCCTTTTTAATAAATCAAATCTATAATTGCAGTTTATAAAAAAAATAAAATAAAATTGAACTAAAATATAAAAAGTACTCCAAACTAACTAATGGCATGTATGGTTTAGTGGCCGTACTAGCTGATAGCAGGTAGTTGATGACTGATAGTGGTTAGCTCATTACTATTCGTGTTTGGTAAGATGTTGGTAGCTGTTAAAATATAAAAAATGACTATTAAGGATATAATTGTTTTTATATATTATGATGTATAATATTTATATTAATTTAAGGAGAATGTTATTTTTTATTTTAATGTGTTATATTAATAAAATAATAATTAAAAATTTTAAAATTTAAAGAAATTATGTTTAAATAACTACAAATAAAATGATCATACAAAAATATTACTTTGAAAAAAAAAATATTAGTAATTACTTTTATGAGGTTAATGAAGTCTAAAATAATATAAGTACGAATCAACTACCAGCTGATACGAAAAAAAAGCCAAAATATTATATGATGACAGCAGATGATTGAGACTTCTATCAGCTATCAACTGTTGATTAAAAAACTTATCAAACATCTACGACATAGCTGTTGGGTGTGACTGCATGAAACAGCTGAATCAAACGCCCTCTAAATCTATAAATGCAATTTAGCTCGGTTCGAAAATAACTCATCATGCCGTGGGTGGTTTCATAATACGAAATATATATATATACAAAATGAAGAAACAGCTAAAAGTTAGAAAATATTTTCATCTTACAAGAAAAAAAAAAAAAAAAGGAGGAAATCTTACCTGAGGTATACCTACCCTCTTTATGAGGAGAAGCTGAAGCACCCTTCTGAGTACCATAACGTTTCATTGTAGGAATTTGAAGAAAGATACAACTCTCCAATGGATAATCAAAAATGAGTTCTCAACAATTTTCTAACTGAAATCAGTATTTGGTTTCTTGTTGTGGGCTAAAAGGAATTGCTCTATGGTTTTATATTGTGGATGCCAATGGAGTAGTTTAAGAGAGAGTTGGAACATTTGTTTTCCATTCCTGTAAAGGAATCTGGTTTTTTGATTTCTTGCATTAATGATATTATCATTTATAGCATATTCATTTAATGGAAAAGAGAAATTTGGCACATGCAAATCCTTTTTCTTTCTTTCTTTCTTTCTATCTTTTTTTTGGGGCGCGTAAGTAGAAGAAAAAGATCAAAATGTATTGTAATTACTAATTAGATATCTAAAAATTAATTTGCTAAAGCCAAAAAATTAAATAATAATTCAAGGTTTATCTATTTCCAATTAGCAATGTGAGAATAAACATGCATATACCACCGGTTAGGGTGTTCATCAAACCGCCTAAACCGCATTAACCAATTCAAAATAGTAGTTTTAAAAGATTGATAGTTTGATTTGGTTTTATAAAATTTTTAAAAACCGTACTTTTGATTTGATTTACGGTTTAAAACCGTTCAAACCAAACCAAATTGTTATATATATATATATATTCAATTCGATTTTCTTGAATGAAAAATTCCTTTGCATTGATTAATTTATACTGGATAGTAAATTATTGAATTAGTTTATATTGGATAATACTTAAGCAATAATTTATTATTAATTAGATAAATTATATAATTATTTTATAAAAGGTTTAAATGTCAAAGATTCATGTCAATTAATTTAAATATATAATAATTTTTATTCTATACTAACAATAAACAGATAAAAAATTAATTTAAAAACTTTTAATAGCTGTTCAAATTTATTTGTATTTTATAGTATAATTTTTATTAATTCATTTTTCATATTTAATATGATGTTAACTTTTTTCTTTTCTTATTAACTAGATGAATAGAGAAGTTTAATTTCTTTTATTTTAAACCACCTAAACCGCTATCAAAATAACCAAATCAAATCAAACTGCGGCTCCCTATTTAGCCACTCCCTATGCCGAATCCTATCATGCGTATAGAGATAGAGAATCAATCCCAAGTGTTGCAAGTGCACATATTTCTTACATTATTTACTAGAACTTAATTCTAGAGTTAGGACTGGCAGGTTCATTCCAAACTGCGGTTTAAAACGCAATGCAAAAAATCTAATGACATTCTCAATTCTTTTTGTTCATTTAATATTTCAATTTATAAAATTACACACATTAAACATTTTAATTTGTAAAATTTTTCGTTTAACTTTCTATCTGTAAAATTAAATCAATTAAAAATTATAGTTATCACATGTCGAATCAACATATTGCACATAAAATCCAAAAGTACTAAAAACCTATTGTAGACGATAATATGCAGAAGTAGTTTAAGATTGAACTGTACATACAATTTCCTTATGGTTGTCTTCAGGAACTTTAATAGGAGCCTCTAGAAAATTATTACAAGATGTTAAAAGAGTTTGCAGTATAGGATTTGGTGGGCTGCTTCTGTGAACAAGAATGCTCACCTCATCCATTAGCTGAACAAGAGTATCTCTTCTAATCTGTTGAGCATTTTCTTCCAATAAATTCAACCAAGCTGTCTCCGAAAATGCCGGCGACTCCTCAATAGCATTATTAGTGATACAAGCAAGAGCAGAATCACAGTTCCCTTTCTTCAGCATAATGCAAAATCTTTCTTTGACGAGAGTAGGTGGGGGAGTCCGACCTGCCTGAGCCAAGTGCTTCCAAGTCATCTCCACGGCTTCTCCCTGCATGCACAATAGTTAATTAAATAACCTTCCATCAGATATAGTCATGCATTATCATTATGAATTGTTTTTGCCAAACACTTCCATCTATTTTAAAGAAATAGCAACTGCAATTAGGCTATTCATTCTGGACATTGATATGATTCATTCTGGAACTGCTGGTTCAGACCCGGTTAGGACACGTGGGGTCCAGTTTTCCAATTTGGAACAAGCCCCCACCAGTTTAGATAGGATTTAGGGTCCCATGATGAACACTTAGCTATAGCTGTAATTGATACTAAAACCTGTGAACTTCTATGTCATCAGCCTTTTTATACAAGCATGCAGTAGCAGTAGAGCATGACAATGATTTGATAAAATACCTTTCCAGCACCCGAAGCATTCAATACCATCCGAAGATGACGTTTTACATTGAAGTGATACCCATTGTGCAACATTCTTCCATAGAAATACTCAAAATCATCCCAATTCTTCTCAGCAATGCATGCATCCAGCATGGTATTGAATGTATAGATATCTGGCATTATCTTCACCTTGTAATCAGCTTTACTCTTGATATAATTGCTGTCTTCAGACATCTTGTGGAAAAGATCCTTTGCTTCTTCAAACAATCCATGTTCAAGATATGCTTTCAACATTATATTGCAAGTAACAAGATTCGGGGAGCAAACATGCTTCATCTGGTTGAAGATGTAAACTGCATTTTGAATGTTTCCAGAGTCCAGGCAAGCTTGAATTAAGCCCGTGTAAGTTACCACGAGAGGCTTATTAGCAACCTTGCATATTTTCTCAACCTGTGAAAAAAATTATTGTAAGATAAACTGTATATATATCAAAAAGAAAATTATTCAATATAAGGTAAGTGAAGCTCCTATAGAAGCATTGTCATATAGCATAGTAAACAAAAGTAGTATTAAGAAAAATTGTACTAAATATGTATTTAAGTGTAGGTGCACAAACAAATCACATTAAATATGATCAAATTACCTGGTGTAATGCTTCTTGGCACCTTCCAGCACCACAAAGACATCGAGCAAGATCATAATAAAGAGCAGCGGAACCCACAATTCCTCGTCTTTCCATGGTTTCAACAGCCAATACAGCCTCATCTATCCTACCTTCTTTCCAAAGAGTTTTCACAAGAACTGTACGCAAAAAGAATTTATTTTCAGAATGAAGTCCTACACATCATTTGGGAGAAAGGATTGATCATTCAGTACCTCTATACACTAAAGCATTTGGAATAGAAGATTTCTGCACTTTCATAAAAAACTCGTGAACCAAGTTGTACTTGCCACATGCATGCATAACCTGCTCAAATAGAAAAAACTTTTGTTAAGGAAAATTTGCAACCTTTTTCTGGTTCTCTTATCAAATTGATTTGGATACTCAAGAACCAGGAATCTTAACAATAGACCACGAATTCGGTGAAGCCTATCATTTATAGTAGCAAATGATTACCTACATTAAGAGACCAATAACGAATTCCTTCTTGTCAGACAATAAAACAATAAGAGCAATGCTATGCACCATGATAAGAAGTTAGTTGGAGTGCATATAAGACAAAAAAATATTTGTTCAACTTATTAGCTAAAAGAGTTCATCTCATTAACATGCAGAGTATCATTTATAAAATAGGAAATAAAATAAAAACACCAATAAACTATAGTCCCACACACGAAATTAGGAAGTTTGAACTTTTAACCCATCTATCTGTTTAAATAGAGAGTTTATTCCTTCGTCCATATTGATCAAAAAATAATGTAAGGGATCCAGGCAATTCCTACTATGCACATATACACCTCTATAATAGAAAGCACTTGAGTTTATAGCGAATAATAGGGTTTGAATTTCAAGAAGAAAAAGTCTGAAATCTGTAATATAAATACTATCATAATTGGATGAGACTTGAGGACAAAATGAAGCATAAAGTTGAGATTTTAGTCAAAATCTCAAAATAGCAGTAGAATAATTTTTTTCTTTCCCTCTTTCTCAAAAGAGGGAAAGGATAAAAGAAAATAAGAAAAAGAGATGATTAAATATTCTTAATCTTAACTTACTATATTGAAATTATACGTTCACTTGCCAACTATATACAAAAGCACCCCCAGACACTGGAAGATGGTATTATTCTTTGGATGGAAACACTAAGATATGATAATCATCCATTGACAGTAAACATAATAACACAAACACATTATTTCTAAGCCTAAGAAGATCCTCGGCACTTTCATGACTGTAATAAGTTTAAACCAAGAGAAATTGTCATGCAGGTTAACTGCTTGTCCTTTTGTGAAATACTGGACCTCAGGTTGGGCGGAATTCAAAACGAGCAACCAGATAAGTTAGTAAAGCTTTATTACCTCCATAATTAGTCCATATGTTGCAGTAGAAGGTTGCAAGCCCTGTTGCTTTAACTGCTGTAAAACCCAAAAAGCACCTTCCCATTGTTTCCTCTGAACACAAGCATTTAGGACCTGCATAACATAAGAAATTTCAAAATGTTATTTATACACATGAAGTTGAATATTATATAGAAATATGCAAAACTGTAATTGGTAGAGAAAACATTAAGACACTACTGCATGATTGTTAGCTCAAGGCACAAATTACTATATCAATGAACAGGACTAGAATCATCACCAAAACAACAACAAAGGAGAGCCATGTAATATCCAGTAGCTTAGAATGCTACTAATATGAAAAATAAAAAAAGCCCTGCGCAAAGTAATTCTATTCTGCATTGCAGCTCCAGAGCTGATGAAGTATATTCCCAGGTCATCCCAAATCTAACATGACATGCAGAACTATATTCATCTATTGACAATATAGATAAGAAAGCTAAAACCTTGTATTAATTTTATGTTTTGAAAGACCTATTTAGCCTAAAAATTCATTATCTAACAACTCAAAAAGTGTATCAAGTCATATAACTATCATTACAATTTGATGGTCACTGGAGTTAGTTTCTGCCCAATGATGCCAACTTCACACCTGTATGGAGGCACATGGAAATGCATACAAATACAGTTTACAAGCACAACATAAATTTCTGCAAAAGTGCAAGGTGTACTACATGAGTGGGATCATCAGCAATGATCAACATGGATCATAAAGTAATAAATAAGTGCAACATTACATTCATAAATACACAACATGATTTGTTTCATCATGGGACTGCAAGCAATTGCAATCAAGAGTCTTAATGTAACAAAATAAGTAGAAGTTACAGAATAGTTATTTTTCAAAAACAGATTAGGGGTTTACTGGCCAGTTATTACTAACCGCATTATAGACAATGACATCTGGTTCCAACCTAGGGTCCCACTTATGAAATGCAGCCATCTTAAATTTCTTCTTCGGAGGAGATCGCATGTTTTCAATCACATCGAAAAGCTGTTCCATACGCCCTGCTTGTCCAAGAGTAACAGCAATAGAACGATAGGCAACCAAGTCTGGATATGAAGACATTTGTTGCTGAACAGAAAATGAAGGAGACTGTTAGGAAATATTGGCTTTTAAGATATTTAGTTGAAGAAAAAAGAGTAAGTTATGCATCGACATAGCTGTATGGTACCTGCATTGCATGAAACACATTGAGTGCCTCCACTGGCCTCTGTGCCTTCCCAAGTACATATAGTGCAGTTGTATAAACATCTCTGCATCATCATAAAATAAAAAATAAATTACCACAGATGGGAAAAAATACTAATAATTCTTTTTCCTTTTACAACATAAAAGGCAAGAAAATTAGTGCATCAAACAAAGTATAAAAGAGAAACAAAGAATATACAAATTCAAAAGTAATCATATGCAATGGCCATGATTTTCCTCAAGTAATTCAAGAAAACTGGAATTTCATAGTAATAAATAGTTTCAAAAAATAACAAAAAAAAAGTAGGCACATCCTGTAAAGAAACTAATAATTTTATTCTAAGAAGCTCTATTGACTCAAATCTATCAAACATTCCCTAAGAAGACGAATACTAGAAGAGAGACCAAGCAAACGCCTTTTTTTCTTTTGCATGCATCATTCAAAAACTACTAAAAAATCTTACTTTTGTTTTCTATTAGAAATCACAATCTCCAGGAATCAGGCACAAAAAGTTGCTCTTCATTAACAATTGCAAAAGAAGCAGCATTAAAAATTTATGGTAGTGCAAAACAGAACAGATGAATGTAAATATTGGGATAAAACTACCATAATATTTTGTAAAAATAACTAATATTTTGTCTCAAGGGGATAAAAAGACAATAAAAGAGTTGCATCCTATGTTTGATTGGAGAGATTTAGGTGAGAGGAAGGGAAAAAGAAAAGTGAATTAAAATGTTTGATTGCATCCATACCCCTTTGTTTCATCCTTACACCTTTATTTCATCCTTTACCTGTTAATGCCTTTTTTTGGTTCTTACAAAACAGTTTTATCCGATTCCATCCCTTCCTTTTCATCAGATCATGAACCATAAGGAAGAAAGGATATCACACCTTCTACTCAGATTCTTCCTATTTCCATCCATTCTGCCAAACAGAGTTGAAGAGTGGAAAATAGTTTAGAAATTTCTTACTTTTACAACCAATTGTTATTAAGCGCACTAGATATACTTGCATCCTCACCCGTTCATGCCTTTTTCTTGTTCTCACAAAACAATTTTATTAAATTCCACACCTGCCTTTTCATCCAACCATCAAACATGAGGAAGAAAAGATGTCATGTCTTCTAAGGTTCTTCCTTCTCGATTGCCATTCATTCTACCAAACAGAACCAAATTGTCGAAAATACTTGGGATCAGTATTTAAATTTGTACTAAGTGCACTTGTCAATTGCTTACATGTCAGGTATGTCCAATTACTTTATACTGTAATTACATGTAATGAGCCAAGACTGAAACCTGGCAGCAAAAGACAAACCACTCCAACACCCTGAGAAGCTCCCAAGTTATACTGACTTGGACTGTTAGCAAATCTTTCAATCAGACAACCATTAAGGAAGTTGTTCTAAACTTCACCAGTACAAGTCCAAAGTCCAGTGTAATACTGCTGCCTTTGCAACATGTATTACAACTAAAATACAACTGACTACCTTACTTCTTGTAATTCAGAGAAGGGATGGATTTCTTGTATATTTCATTATGAACAATGCGTAATATATATATGTATAATAGGTGTTCCTAACCAAGAAAGAAAATCAAAAAATCCCTACAAATTTTCCTAGTTTCTATATACATCCTAGTTGATTAATCTTAAGATTCTATTTTCCATAACACTTCTAAACATATCAACTCCATTTTTAACAAAACCAGTTAACACCCAATCCTCTGTAATACAAATACTTCCAAATTGACCTTGAAACCTATTTAATATTGAAAAATAAGTGCCACTTAAACCATGTGTAAGTAAAACATTGAAGAGAAGTAATACCTTAGCCTATAAGATTTGAAGCGTTCACGCATTTGAAGCCACTCAATGACTTGTAGCACTCGCCTCCAATTTCCCAATTTACCCAATATCTGGATAATCCTCAATATAGTATGGTCTGTATATTTTATTCTTGCGCTGCGCATCATCTTAGAGAACATCCACTCAGGCATATCAATATCTGCACCATTTAGACTGTCAAAAGAAACTACTTTAACTTGATCACATCATGATAAGATCATACAGAAAAATGCAACAGATATAATATATAAAGACTGAACTCTCAAAGAGCAACGCAGAAATAGATAGGACACAAATAGCACAATTACCCAAAAAGAGTTCCACTGTACTTAGATCCCCGGTAATTTATGCTCGGGTGAATGCCAAAAGGAATCCATTATAGAGAAAGTATCACTTAGAATTAAAACCTAAAAAATTGAAAATTATTGATTTGAGAATATCTTTCTACTAGTTACTTTGTCGGTTCTAACTGAATCTATTCATCTGGTTTTAATCATTCACAAAGAATATTATGCTCCACACTCTACACTATAAAATTCTTAACTAAATTTGTTCTTCTATCAATAATAATCAGAGAAATTTAACTCGCAAAACAAAAATAAATTAATTTTATTCATCTACGATCTTTTTTATGTCATGGCACTGTATGAATATATGATGACAATGATGAGTCCTAAAATACATTTTCCAAGAACATACCAAAAGTCCTAATATAAAGTAAAAATCTGAAAATACTTCTGAATCAAGATACAAAAATTAAATATTAGCCACCGTATGGACCAAGGCGTTCCTCTCTGAATCAAAAAATAGAAAGAGTTTCAAATATATTAGAGTTGCATGAGCTTTTAAGCTCAAAGATGTCTCTAAGAAATTAACCAGAGACAAAATCCATCTTCATCACAAGATGCTGACTTTATTATCAAGCTTAACAAGTTCCTCACAGATTTAGTCTGCACTCCACATCTTTTTTTAATTCTTTTCTTTCATTGAGAAAAAAATCATAAAGGTCCATGTTGCACCCCTTGCCCCACAATATTAGAGCTTTATGACCCATAAAAGTGAGGCCGAGGGCTGCCCAGGTAAGGCTACACGGGGCTAGGGCTGTTGCACCACAAAAAGAGTGTTGGAATGACTAAACTGAAGAACTGGGAAAGCATTTTAGCCACTCAACCACCAGCTGTTGTGGTAAATGAGATCTCACTGGTTTCAAATACTGGTGGGAAGCAAAGATCAAAAAACAAGACGAACTGAACAAATACAGTTTATGAAAGTTGAAAACAAATGAAAACAGCTGAACAAGCAGTATAGTGGATTGCTGCTTTTGATAAAGAGTCAGGTCTCTTTGCTTTGCCATGCAAAGACATAATACAACAATAGACAACGCTTTAGGTATATACCTATCTATTCATAACTGAATATGTAAAGTGAAACAGGCATGCTCCCAAGTTAAACTAAATATGAGGAGAAAGAAAAGGCATAAATTAAATACCACTTTGCTAATTTCTGGATTCTCTCCTCCATTTCCATCCTTGAAGTTCGGGGCCTGGCAATAGCGACCTCACCTTCTTCAAAACTTCTGAAGGCAGATCTTTCCACTTCCAAATCCTTATCACTACCGTTATCAGGGACCCTTGAGTTACTTCTGATTAGAAATCCTCTTTTCCGTACAATTTCCTCGTCATTGTCTCGATCAATTCGGACATGATTCGACACAAATCTCATTCTATTTTCTCTAGCACCATGTTCCTCTCTTTCAGTGTTCTTCCTTTGAAAAAATTTTGGTAAATTTTTACCATAAGAAAACTCCTCTTCATTGCCAATAGGGCTTTTACGACTCTCAACAACACCCATCATACGGCTTTCTTGCAGGCTTTGAGTCTTCTTACCCTTACCTTGATGAAAGTCCTCCAACTGAGTATGCATCCTACGAGTTTGATAATTCAACCGTTGCACCTCACCTGTCACTCCTCTCACCTTTCTCTTTACATATGTACCTCCACTGCTTTCTTTACCAGGCAATTTAACACTTGATTCTCTAATTCCTCTTTCTTTGTTATCAAGTTCGTCATTAATCATGTCATTTTGGTCAATGCCTCCATTCTCTTTCGACTTATTTTCTCCATCTGCAGACCTATTATACCTTTCATTTCTCCCCCTAGTGTCCTCCTTCAACTTAGACCCACTAAATTTACGCAGTTCCTTCTTCTCCTGACCAGTTTTAACAGACTCCATAACTTTCAAATACTCATCAAAAGAAGGCTTGAATACAAACTCTTGCTCAACCATCCCACCACCAGTCAACCTATTATCCAAATCTCCATTTGAAACAGCCTTAACTTTTAATCCAAAACCAAAACCTCTAATCGTTTTAACACTCTCTATATTTGATGGAAAACAAAAAAATGGTCTCCAAGAATTCAAAAACCCAGACGAAGGATATGGTTTAAAATTCAAATTCATTTCAAAGCAAGAAAATTGTCCACTTGCCATAGTTATTGCCATCTCCAAAATCAATTCACACCACGAAAAACTAATCTTGAAAATGTAAACAAAAACTCATTAAGATAACTAGAGATAAGAATCCAAACAACTAACGGACTCAGAGTGACTTCAATTTTCTCTTTTCAGCGTTTAGTAATTCAATTTCATTCACTGCTTCCTACTAGCGAGCACGAGCAGAGAAAGAGAGTCAGACACTGTCTGGTTTAATCGATTGAAAATGATATCTGCCGTTCCGAGTTTTGCGTATGTTTTGGTGGGCCGGTTAGATATTTGATTATTGGCCGTTTTTGGGCCCGGTTCATAAAATGTCTCTCCTAGATGTAAT
This sequence comes from Jatropha curcas, assembly GCF_014843425.1. The sequence continues at coordinate 89,044 of NW_023591611.1, read as the reverse complement.
GTAACAAAAATTGTACTATAAATACCCCTAGCGCTGCGCGTGGGTCGAGTTAGATAGGATTTATTAATTTAAAATATATGATCCGAGCATGCAGGTCAATGATTTTTTAAATCTAATTTAACCCATTAAATGCGTGAACCTACGTGTTATAAATGGATTAGATTAGGTACAGGTTTAACGTAAACCCACAAATTAAATAAATAATAATTATTATTATTATTTTAAATAAAATACAACTCTTTAGGAGGATTACTAAAAAATTTAAATATACTTAAAAATTTAATTATACAATAATTTTCACAAACTACAAATATATTCCAATGACAATATTAAAATTAAATTTCTTAATATAATCAATATTATCATCATCATAATCATAATCAACAATGAAAAACTAAATTTCCTAATAAAAAAGGCAACCAGTAAAATTAAAAATACTTAGTAATTATATAATATGTTTTAAAATACAATATATTCTGATAGCAAAGGTAATATCTACTATATATGTAAATAATTTAGTTTTTATATTCAAAATTGCAAATCAAATCAAATTAACTAAATAATGCATAATTTATTTATGGGTTGGATCGGATCTGTAGGTTTATCTAGTGAACCTGTGTCCCAACCTAACACGTGAATTATAAAGATGATCTGCCCAACCCAACCCATTATATCTTCAAGCCCGTAGGGTTGGGTTGGGTTGCTTGGATTGGGTCAGGTTATAATGGATCATTTGCAGCCCTAGATACCCTTGTGTCCCATTTTGTTTGCTTATTATTTTTTTTTTGAATGTTTTAAAATATTTGCAAGGTTTCTAAATTTATATATTTGAACAATTATTTCTCTCATAATAGCTTTTATGATTATTCATCAAATGAAGGACTTTTATTAATATCTTAATGAGCGAAGGGTAAAAAAGGAAAAAAAATAATATTTATTGACTAAATCCTTAATATTTGTGTTTTGTCAAACTATGTAAACAAATTAGGACGGAAAGAGTATTTAAAACCTGTGGTTCAAATCAAGATGGTCAAAATATTATTGGATTAAATTATCGTCATATTTTTTATCTATTTTGCACATGCAACGGTGGAGATTTGATGAGGTGGTACACTTAAGTGATTTTAGGAAGAGTGAAAAGATGCATGTGGGTTGGGGATAAGATCATTAAGAATTTAAATAGATTTTTTTTTTTTGACATTAAGAATTTAAATAGATGATTTCTTTCCACGTGAATTTGTAGTGACAATGTAAAAGGTATTGGGTCTTAGGAAAATTGAGAAAGTTCACTGCTTACAAAATAATGGACATTTAGCACAATCCTTGTGTTTGTTATATGAGGAGTCCATAATAGTTGTATTGAAAATTTTGAAAAAGAGAAAAATTCTTGAGGTGTATATTTAGCATAAGATAATAAAGGACAAAAGTGTAACTTCAAGAGTGGAGTCTGATAATATATTTTACCTAACTATAGATGCTGGTCTGAATGGTGAAGCATTAAATTCAATTAACTCTGGTAGAGGAGTCATTTGGAGCGGGTAATTTATGTTATGAATCAAGTATTACGAACAATCAATTCGAACATGAAGTTTTTAGGCAAAAATTGACTCCTATTGAAGAAAGTGCATGTTAAAAGGAAAATTAATGAGTTTAGTTTTAGTATAATTGGGGAATAAATATTAGGGTCTGCTTTGGAGATTGATGTACAACAACTTTTTGGAAGCATTGATGGGAATGATATAAAGTCACTCTGCAATCCTAAGCCTTAATTTTAATGAGGTAACAAGAGAAGACGAAGAAGCAATTGAAGAAATAGATAAAGTGTTTTTGAATCAAAAAGACACAAATGATGCAGGTGAAACAAATTACTAGGATTCAAATCAAGGATGGTCTTTAGATGAGAAAGCAAACAATGATAAGTAAGAGCAAGCTGTTAGAAGGACGAGGCGATACCCTTGCTTTTATCCTAAAGTTGATACAGTGAAGTTCTCAATTATGATGACTTTTAGCAGTCCTAAGCAGTTCAAAAAAGCAATAATACAAAAAATTGTACAAAATAGAAGACATCTTAAATTTATCAACAATACCATGAGTCAATTAAGGAGATAGTTTGTGAAGGTAAGTTGCCCTTAGATTGCCTATGCATCAATGAATAATTAGAGAAATTTGCAATTGAAGACTTAAAGGGATGAGAAAACATGTCCTATATCCTTCAAAAATAAGAGGATTTCCTCTAAGTGGCTTGTTAAGAAGGTATTGCATTGATACAAGGGTGTTAATTTAATGAAATTAATTGGCTTGAGGGCTCAAATTAAGGAGGATATTAGTGTAAAACTTTGTTTGATGAACTTGAAGGGAGCAAATATTCAATACCTTGCTAGGCTCCACAGGGACACAAAGGGAGAATATGTAAAAATTTTGGGATTATCTAGGTGAAATTAAAAGATATGATCCATGGAGTGCAATGGACATGAGAGTTAAGAGACCCATCCCTAATGATATAGCCATATTTGATAGATTGTATTTCCTTAACTATCTTTGGAAGGAGTTTCTTACTAGGTGTAGGATGGTCATTGAATTAGATGAATGTTTTTTGAAACAAAAGATTAAAGGAAAGTTTTAGTTACTATAGGGAGGGATGGGAACAACCAGATGATTTCAATATGTCAACTTATTGTGAAGGTTGAAAATAAAGACACAATTGATTTGTATAGCTTTTGAGATAAGATTTAGGCATTACTGATGATGATGGTTGGGTTTTTATTTACCAACAAAAGTTATGCAAAATTTATATTTCCATTTTGATAGCTTCATTTAAAAATTTATTGTGTTTTTATTTCAATTCATTCAATATTCATGTAGATGGTTTCTGTTTGTGTTTGTACTTTGCTTAGGATTTGCTTAATGCAATAAGGCAACAACTTTCAAAGCGTGAGCAAAGGTGTTGTGTTAGGCACGTGTATGCTAACTAGCACAAAAAATATAAAGGTAAAGAATTTCATAAACTATTCTTGATGTGTTTTAAGTCATATAATATGCCTGATTTAGGAAAAATATAAAGGTACTAAAAAAGCAGAGTGATCAAGGATTTTATGACATTGTAAACACTTAACACAATCATTAATGTAGAGCATATTTCACCCCTAAGGTGAAAGTAAGATATTATGGATAATAACTTGTATGAGACATTCAATGGCATATCATTAAGATTAGAGAGAAGAATGTAACATCAATATTAGAGGATATCAAGAAGTTGATAATGAATAGATTGCACATAAGTAAGGATGCAGTAAGTAATTAGATAGTGATTATGGTAATAGAATTAGGAGAAAATTACATGATAACAATGTTGAAAAAAATAAATTTTATCATTTACCATACAATGGGGAATAAGGTTATGAGACTTACTACAAAAGAAATACGTATGCAGTAGATTTGAAAAACATGCCCATGTAGGAGTTGCAAATTATCTAGTATATTTTATCATCATGCAATTTGTTTCCGAATGATGTGAATATAAATCCTTTAGACTATGTAAATGGATACTATAAAAAATCTAAATATATAGAGGTGTATTCCTATATAATGAACCCATGAATCGCAAAAAATTCGGGAATAAAATAGGATTTAAAGTTCTTTACTGATGGGAAGTAACACAAAATCTGACCTCACAACAAAAACTTCCCCACTTGAATGAATCTATTAGGAGTAACAATGAGCAACAAATTCAAGCAACTGAGCAACGAATTCAAGCAACACAAGCGTGTCCCAAATCATACACAATCAAAAAATAACATTCACCACATGAACACAAAAATCTTATTTACGTGGAAAAACTCCTCCGGTGTGAAGGATAAAAACCACGGGACCTCTCTCCTGCGTCAAGGAAATAAAGTTCACTACACAAATATTGTCTTAACAACTTACAGCAAAGCTACACCATCAAATATGTAAGCTATACCACAAAACAACCACAAATTAAATGTGTGGGGACACAATAGAGTGATCACAAAACACAGCTGTTGTTCTCAATACATTTAAAAATGTTCTACTCATCCAAAAATTAAACTGATCAGCCAGAATCTGTTCTACTCATCCAAAAATTAAACTGATCGGCCAGAATCAAGAATTGGATGTTAGGAACATGCTCACCAAAAATCAGCTCAATCCGACAAAAGGTGACTACCGAAACGCTGAAGAAGATGAAGCTATGCAGAATTGGAAGCAAAACAAGACAACTTCGGATTCAGAGCCATAACTCAATCTCTGAAACTCCAAATCAAAATCCTTTCGGTGAGAATCAAGAACAGAGAGTAAAGAACAACATACCCAAATATCACAAAGATCCAACGGTTGGAACTCTGGGAATAACTAGAACACGATGGCTGGTGCTGGATGGGGCTGTGCAGAAAAAAAAATCCCTCTCCTCTCCTCTTCTTTTCTGTTTTTTTTTTTTCTGTTGTGTGTCGATCAAATGAGAGCCAAAAAATATTAGGAATATGGCTGTTAGTTGAGGGAAACAATAATTAGTTAGTTGGACTGTCAAAATATGGGCTTTTACCCACATAGGAAGGGAAACCCAAACCCAACAATCTCCCCTCTCCGACTATGTGGAAGAGGTGCCCAAATCGGCACTCAACGGCATATTTTCAAAACTTCATTCTGCGGTAAGAGACTTTGTTGCACAATCAGCACCATTATCATCCGTATGATCTTCTCAAGCCTCAATTGACTTAGGAATCCAAAACATTCATGGAATCCAATGATATCTCCACATCAATATGTTTTAGCATGTACCATGAAAAGTTGGATTCTTACCAAGATGAATAGCACTTCTGGCTATCGCCAAAATAAAACATACCTTTCCTGAGTAAAGCCAAAGCTCATTCACAATTTTTTCATCCTAGCAACTCCTTGCATGCTTCAGTAGCTGCAATGAACTCAAGCCTCGTGTAGTAGATAAAGCAATACATTTGTTTGCAAAACCTGGATTGCCATGCCAAGGCTCCCCCTGCAAATGTAATCAAGTACCCAGAAGTAGACTTTCTAGAATCAATATCCCCAGCCATTATTCAGGAATCAGTGTAACCACAAAGCATAAGCTTTCAGACCCAAAAAACACAACTTCAAACCTAAGTACCACGGAGATATCTCAATATCCACTTTAACTGCATTCTAATGCTCCTTTTTACCCCCCTGGTTTTTTTATTAGAAAGAAATCTACAACGTACCAACTGCATTGAGCTATATCTGGTCTTTTATCAAAACCAGCCATACATCAAACTTCCTACTGCAGATGCATAAGGAAACTCTCTCTCTATATCTCTCTCTTTCTTTGGAAGGAGGGAACTGCTTCACACTCAATCTAATAGATGTTAGGGAGATATTATCTATTCTTATCCTTAGCCATATTGAACCGTTGTAGTACCTTCTCAATATACTTCTCTTGTAAAGCCATTAATTTCTTGCATCTTCTTTCACGAATGACCGTTTATGCCAAGAATCTGCTTGCCGGGCCTAAAATCCTTCATAGAAAAAGACTTGCTCCAAGTCTTTCTTCAAAATTTCATAATTCTGGAGGAGTTTAGGACCTACAATATTATCTATCTCTTATAATACTATATCTATGCATTAATGATGATAAAGTCATTGTCAGAAAAACTTTGCACAAAAACACAATGATCAGAAGTAGTCTTTTTGTAGCCTTGCTGAACCATAACAGACTCAAACTTCTTAAACCACTGCCTTGGTGCTTGTTTTAAACCATACAAGCTCTTTTTCAACTTGCAAACATAATTTTCTTTGCCTCTCACCACAAAACCTTCAGGCTGCTCCATATAAATTTCCTCTTATAAGTCACCATGAAGAAATGCAGTTTTCACATCCATCTGCTCAATCTCTAAATCAAGTGTAGCAGCTAAACCCAAGATAACCCTAATGGAAGACATCTTAACCAGAAGACATCTTAACCACTGGTGAGAAAATTTCTTCAAATCAATCCCCTTTCTCTGATTAAAGCCCTTGACAACTAATCTCGCTTTATACCGTGGGGATGATGAATTCTCTTCATGCTTCACCTTATAGATCCACCTATTCTTCAAGGCTTTTCTATCTTTAGGAAGCTTTACCAGTTCAAAAGTATCATTGTCATATAAGGATTGCATTTCATCTTTCATAGCAATAATCCATTTTGTCTTCTCCTCACTCTCAACAGCTTCTTGGTAGCATCTCAACAGCTTCTTGGTAGCATTCTGGCTCATCTGCATCTGTTAACAATACATACTCATTAGGAGAATACCTTGTAGATGGAATATGATTTCTGGTAGACCTTCTGACTGGAGCCTCTTGTTGTCCCTCAAGTGTCTCATACTGATCATCAGTAGCATCATCTACAGGAATATCAACCTCATCGGCCTCTTCAGTATTATCCTGAAGATCAACCTGATTTCTAACATCAACTGCAACAGGTGTTGAAGCTGACGGAATTGGATCAACATCAACCAAGCTGTTATTCTGAGGTTTTGGTTTCTCCACTTTGCCAATATGTTCAATAGTCTGATTTTCAATAAAGACCACATCACGGCTTCTATAAACTTTCTTCTCAATAGGATCATAACACCTATAGCCAAACTCATCTTGACCCTTGACCGTAGCCAATGAAGATACACTATCTTGTCTTGGCATCTAGCTTGGACCTTTCATCTTTAGGAACATGAACAAAACATTTGCACCCAAATACCCGTAGATGATCATAAGAAGGCTTCTTACCATACCAAAAACTATCAGGAACATCATTATGCAAAGGAACAGTAGGAGTAAGATTGATGACATGTGCAACTGCTTACAATGCCTCACCCCAAAAGGAATTAGGTAGTTTTGCATCTGAAAGCATACATCTAACTCTCTCCATCAAAGTTTTGTTCATCCTTTCTGCCAAGCCATTCAACTATTCAACTGTAGAGTCTTAGGAGGTGTCTTCTGATGTCTGATACCATGCTCTCGACAATAAGAATCAAATGGCCCACAATATTCACCTCCATTATCAGTACGAACACATTTCAACTTTTTACCTGTAACAGACTGATTTTTCTTTTAGTGTCGTAATAGTGATTTACCGGTCTGTGAATAGTACCATCGGTTCGGGACTTGGTATTATTTTAGTCCGTTCTTGACTGATCATCAATAAAAGTCACAAAGTACTGTGCACCACCAAGTGACTTATCCTTCAAAGGACCACATACATCTGAGTGTACGAGCTCTAACAACTCTTCTTTTCTAGAAGGAGGATGATGTTTAAAGGAGAACCCGTTTCTGGTTCCAGCCAAAAACAATGCTCACAAGTGCTCTAACTCTCCACCTGCAAACCAGAAAGCAAATTCTTTCTTAGCTAGAATATTTCAGACCCTTTTCACTGATGTACTCAATCCTGTGTGCCATAATTCTGTTGAACTATCATTTTCACTTCATCACAAGATCTGTAGGGATAGTAGTCAGTAGCCAATACAAACCTGAACCTCTAATCCCTTTAGCCATAACCAAGAGCCTTTATAAAACAAGCCATGATTAAACAAATTGGTGCCTATCCATCATTATATAAAGCGTCACAGGATTATCAAATTCAACCTCAATCTGGCGCATGTTTAACATTCTTAAGTATTCTTAAGTATCAACTTCATACCAAGGTTGGTCACCACAGTTACATTGCCAATGCCCACTACTTTGGATACAGATCCATTTCCCATCCGTAAAGTTTCAAAATCACCAGGAGTGTAAGATGTGAAGAATTCTTTCTTTGTAGCAACATGGTGTGCAGCTCCACTATCAAGTACCCAAAGAACCTATTGCTGGCAACATTAATCATACTTCCATCATGAACAACAGCCAAATCAACTGAAGTAGCAACACTGACACGATCACCATTTTCATCATTGCCATTCTTTTCTTGCTTGCCTTTATTGGTTTTGTTATCCTTTTTCCACTTGTAACAGTAGTACCGTTTGACTTATGCCAGATTTACCACAATAATGACATCAAGCTCTTATACCTTGACTCTTGATTTTACTTCCTACTCTGTGCTTCTACTGTTGTGATCATGACTTCCTACTCTTGCTTTCTCCCCCCTGTTTTCCAGTAACCAAAATATCTGACTGCTGATGGGTGGAAGCGCCCTGAGTCTCCTTACTTTTCATTCAGAACACCACTCTTCACATTACTGCATAGTTACAACCACCATCAGGAGCAGAAATTTGTCAAAGATCCCTTAAATTTTTCCCAAGGAGTCAGAAGTGTATTCAACAACCAAAAGTCCCAAATGTCCTCATTCAAAACTTGACCCACCCAATATTGGATAACTGATTTCAAAGATACCCTGATGAAAATTCATTTACATGGTTCAAGTTACTGAGCTCCCTTCTTTGTACGGGCAGGTGTATGGCTTGCTTAAGGAAGAACAACTTGTTGTTACCAGTTTTAGAAAGCATACAAATATTCAGCTTTTCCCACAAAGTTGGCATTTTGTATCATTAAACAATATGATTATATTACATTATCCTCAACCCATTGCCTAAGAAAACACAATTACTTGCTGATGCTTCAAACTCCCATTCTTCATCAGACTTTAGACTCAGGCTTAACTAGTAGCAAATACAGGCAAATGTAGTTTCTTTAAAAACAAAGGTCTAAAGATCTTTCATCTTTCCTTTCCAAGTGTGATAGTTTGTGCCATCCAAACAAATCATTTTGCTCATATTTACCTCCATAATTCAAACAAGCAAAATGCTCAATCAACAAAATAACTGCAGCTCTGATACCACTGTGATGGGAAGTAACACAAACTGACCTCATAACAAAAAACTTGCCCACTTGAATGAATCTATTAGGAGTAACAATGAGCAACAAATTCAAGCAACACAAGTTGTCCCAAATCATACACAATCAAAAATAACATTCACCACATGAATACAAATCTTTTTACGTGGAAAACTCCTTCGGTGTGAAGGATAAAAACCACAGGACCTCTCCTCCAGTCCAAGGAAATAAAGTTCACTATCACAAATATTGTCTTACAACTTACAGCAAGCTACAAAAATCTTATAAAATCATCAGTCAAAAATCCAAAACAGTAAGTATTTAACCTAAGACAAAGTTGCTACTCAATCCTAAACAGTAAGAAGAAGATCAAAATTGCATGTAATTTTATAATTTTACAATGTTATGACTACTTGCAAGTAAGTTGTACTGAAGTGAGTTGACTTTTAATTTTCTACAACTAAGAGGTGGAATGAGACAACCATACAATATTGGTTAACAAAGTTCAAATGGAGTAAAGGTTGAGAGCAAAGAAATTAGGGGAAATTTATATTTTTTATTAGTAATTTAATATTCAATTTGGGAATATTCTCAGTTATTTATGCATGATCAGACCAATGAAATTAGAAGAAATAGAACAAGCGGGGATGAAAATAATAATGAAAATTTTGTTATCAATGATGGCAATAGTTAATACAATACGAAGAAAGATGGATATCAATGACCTCGTACATGTTATGGAGTTTGGACAAGTTATGCCACGGGGTCTATTATAAATATATGTAATTTTAGGATATATTATTTATTTCTAATGCATTTGTTAATGTATTTCCTTACAACTACTTGATAATAATTTATTTATTTCTAATGCAGGGGAGGCGACTTTTGAGAATGTCAGAAACAAAAGAATAGGCAATGAACCTAACCTACCTTTGTGACAAAAAAGATTTAGGAGTTTAGGAAACAAGGCAAAAACTATATCATAGGAAATCATTTCTAAGTAAATACAATTTTTTTTTATTGAATTCAATTTTGCAAATTATGGTACAAAACAAATGCTGACTATGCATATGCTTCATGAAATTAACACAAATAAGTATACAAGGTAAGATGCTCCGGCATAAAATGTTAAAAAACATGCAAGAAACAATGCAACTAAAGAAAAAAAAAAGAGAAGTTGCCTCCTAGACCAATATAGACAAGCAAAGCCATATAGAGAAATGTCCTTCTAAGTGACACTTAGGCATAAGCCTTAGGAACACAAGAAGTTCCAAGTGGCATTTAGGCATCAGCTTTAGGAACACAAAAATCTAGAACACTATAGCTTTGAAACACACTCTTACATTTTTGTCAACGCAGTGGAGATTTAGACAAAATGTGTTGTAATTTAAACTTTTTTTTGAAATATAAAAATATAACACACACCTTACAACCATTATATAAAAAAATTAACCATTAAATAAATTTTGTATAGATAATTATAAATAAATCAATCAATTGCTCAATGTTAATATGCCTCACCGAAATTATGATAGCTTATATGTTAGCCTCATTTACGCTGACCTCACAATAGACTTAGATTAAAATAGCTCCACATCAGCTAGGCCATGAAATAGTATATTGTGAAATGATATCCCATAAGGACCATCTCCATTACCTATGTATTATTCTCATTATGCATCATAAGTTGGTCATTTACCAATCATTTCAAAGAGACAAATAAATGATATGCGTATAATAAACAATGATAATATATCAAGAAAAAAAAATGAACAAGAATAATAGAAATTAGATTTTTCTTCATCTTCAAATCAATAATCACATTTCATATCAATTTCTTATACTAAGGGTTTGTCCATTTCCATTTATTCATTCCTAATCCCAAAATTAAAATTTCATTTAACACTATACATAACTTGGCTTCTTTAATTTTCATGTATATACTAATGTCAAAATAAAATTAGCAAAAAATTGCAGTTACTACTTCAATCAAATGTTAATTAACATCAAAATCGATTGGCAATCATCAATCAATCAATTTTTTCTTACTCTTTTCCTCTTCTTAAGGGGATCGAAGACAAAAAATTTCCTCCAGAAAATCACAAAATAAAAAATCTACTAATTCAAGATTTCTAAACATCCAAATTATGACAAAATCTTGATGCTCCTTCAAACTATGGATTTTAAAGAAAGCTTGCCAACCTCTAGTTAAAACATGAATTTTTGAAACCTAAACCTTGGATTGTATTGTAAGTCTATTTTATTTAGTATCATAAGTTATAGCATCAATTCCTTTAGAAGGATCTTCATCTTCATTCAACAAAAGGCAAAGGACACTCCTTATCTACTTTATCCATTGAAAAGCCTAATTTGAGCTTTCTTTCATCACTTGATGTCTATTGCTTCTCAGAAGGCTTCTTGTTTTTTTCAATTAACCCATTTAGTGTTGGAACTAAAGGCACAATTGGTGGATAGTAATAATTTATTAGCCTGAATACAACATTTTCTTATATCACTAGTAATTTTCTGTGTAATAATGCATTCCCATTTTGGCTTATTTTTCTTCTTTATTGAATTCTCATAGAAGGAAAGCTCTTATATGTTTTCCTGAAATTAGGTTATGCCTATTTTGGCTAACAAGAATCTTTTTTTTCAAAATTGTCAAAAGTTGACTAGTCTTCAACTTTTCTCTACTTTAAAGAAGCAAGAAATAAAGTTGCGACTCCAATTTCTTTGAGTTCTTAAGTTTATTCTCCGATGTTCATTGGTGATTTTTTTTTAAAATTTTTTTTCTCAATAAAGGATAAAAACAAGGGACATATAACCTAAGCTTATAGAAGAGAAAATTAATTAAGTTTTTTGTTAACCAAATTTTAACCCTACATCACCGATTGTCTAAGTTTTATTGAATCATTTTATTAGTTGGATGGATTCTTTATCATCAAGAAATTAAAAGCAAGGAGTTTTTTTGAGTCACAAATTAATGTGAGTGAAATTCTCAATGCTCATTGGTCGAAATTATTAGTTGAGTATTAGTCAAATTCTCCAAAATATATATGTACACACCATATGACCATTAAACAAAAAAGAATCAACCATTAAATAAATTTTATATAGATAAGGAAAAATTACTATTACGTCCCTATATATATCGAAATATAACTACTTCATCTTTATTTTTTTAGAAACGCTTTTTGAAGTCCTTAATTGTTAACTAATGGGTTATTCCTTCCAATTTTATAGCTTTTTCCATCTATTCAACTCAAAAAATGATAGTCAAAAGAAATTTATGCCTATTCAACCCTTAACAATTATCCCCATTCCCACCTTAGTTTCTCCTCTTAATCTCTTGCCTCTCTCTCAAACCCCGACTATTATCTCTCAAATGAATCTCCTTATACAAAAATTCCATAGCTTATGGCTTTCGTTCTTTCTCCAACTAGTATTTGTTGTCTCTCTATTCTCTATGTAAAACGCAGTCGCAGCATTGATGAGTATGCTCACTTGAGTACTGTCATTAAAGCAATCCAAGTGGAGGAGAAGCATGACCCTCACTCTGGCAAGGAATTTCCTTTTGGAGCCCTCATTGCGATTGATTGTGATGGGACGAAACAACCAAGGAAGAATAAACATGGAACTTTAGTTTCAAAAGGCACTTCTCTCTCTTTACTTAAATCTACTTTGAATCTGATTAATATCAGCTATGTATTTGTTTGATTGGCACATATCACTTGGACGAATCACATGTAATGTTTATTCCCTTCCATAAATTCTTTGCTCTTTAGAGGAAAAGAAATAGCGATATTTTTTCTCCACTCATGTTAAATGGCTAGTTATTTAATGTTTACCGTCAAAATACAATATAGATCTTTATGATAATGGGTCAATTAAAATTTGTGGCTGTAATTCTCATGTGAGCTGCTTTAATCGCCAACTTGTATGAAATTTGCATTAATGTTTAGACTAATGGTGGTGATGATGGAGAGATTTGGATGGTTTGTTACAAAATGAAAATGTGAAAAGAAGATGAGGGCATTTTTGACTTTTCAATAGTCACTAGTGGCCTAAAATGAACTTTATGAACAGAAGGACATATTATTTAACGGGTTTAAAATATAAGAACTTTAAAAAGCATTTCTGAAAAAGTAGAGATGGAGTAATTGTATTTCTATATATAGGGTGATACAATATTAATTTTTCCATACATCAAGCGCCTAATGCTAATATATCTCACACGAGTGATGATTGTGTATATGTGAAACACATTTACACTAACATGACATTTGACTTGGATTAAAATAGCTTGACATGAGCTAGATACATATATTCCACGTGGCCATGTAGCTTAATTTTTTATTTTCTTTTTCCAAATCTTCTGAGAAAATGAAAACCTCATGTCCATTTTCTTCTCAGTCCCATTCTAAAAATTATAACTAAAAAAATTCACTTCCACTGTAAGTCATAATTTGGTAAACTGAGTCATAATTTTGGTTCTTCAAATATAAATTGAGAATCAAAATGGATTTCCATAAAAAAAAACTTAATAAAATAATTAACTTTTAGTACATCTCCTTTCAACCACAAAAATATTTCTCAGCCACTTCTTTTTGTTTTCTACCTCTTTTTATGCTCTCTTTTTCATACATCTATTTTAAAATTAGAGTTGTTCATTCTCTAATCAATTCTCTCAATTACCCATTTCACCTCCACCCATCAACTTCTTAAATTTACATCTTAAGCTCTAAAGTTGATATCTTTGTCAACGACAGGCAGTGGTTGGCTTAGCTATTGGTGTGTTTTGCTCTTGCATTAAATGTTTGGTTTAGTTAAACACAACTCCATCTGTGGGTCCCACGTTTGGTTAAGGAGAACATTAAATAAGTGTTTATTTAATGTTAAATTATATATTTGTCCAAGTCAGCTATGTGGTGTTAGTCTACATAGGATGTTGAATCACCTAGCTACTAGATCAACATTTGACACTTAATTGGCATTTTTTAAAAAGTTCAATCACCCAATTGCAAAAGTTTTCCATCTAGACATAAAATTATTGAAGTTTGACGCAAAAATTTATCATTTATCCATTTTTATGGCCGCTTCTTTTCATTTTCTGCCTTTGTTTATGCTCTCTTTTTTATACATTTATTTTAAAATTAAAGTTATTTCTTTCTTTAATCAATTTTCTCTCTACTACCCATCCATCACCTTCTTAAATCTATCTCTCAAGATTTGAAAGTTATTATCTTTTGCAATGGGTTGAGCACCACTATAATGATAGTTAGGGGTGTATATAAGTCGATCCTGTTCATGAACTGTTCGAGCTCGTCTTGAAAAGAGTTCGAAAAAGTTCAAGCTTGAGCCTACTTATTTAGCAAACGAGTCGAGCTCAAGCCTATTATGTTTAGCTTGAAAGTTCATCAAGTCTTATCGAGCTTTTATATATACATATATATAATATTATTTTTGGTTACTCGGGTATCGAGCTTCGAGATTAGCTATAGCTTAAAATTTTCTAATTTGAACTCAAGCCTTAAGTTAAGCTTTTATCGAGCTCAAGTTGAGCTCGAGCCTAAATTTTCAAGCTCATTGATTTTTGAGTCGAGCTAAATTATATCAATCTGAACTTTGAGATCGGGTCGACTCATTTACACCCCTAGTGATAGTGATAAAAGCTTTAGATCTACTCAAATAGTAGCGAGCGAAAGTGGCAGAGCACCAGCCTCTTGATCCTAGTGAAGTAGACATGGCCATATTACGGTTCCGGGAACCGGAACCGTCGGTTCGAACCGGTCCGGAACCGTAATCGGAACCGGTGAGAACCGTAACCGGGCCGAACTACGGTTCCGGGAACCGGAACCGTCGGTTCAAACCGGTCCGAAACCGTAACCGGAACCGGTGAGAACCGGAACCAGGCCTAACCGGAACCAGAACCGAAAAATTCTGGTTAGATTCCGGTTCCAGAAAATTAGGAACCAAAACCGGCGGTTCTAAAGAACCGGTCAGAACCGGACCTGAACCGCCAGTTCTCCGGCCGGTTAGAACCGCCGGTTCGAACCGGTGCGAACAGGCGGTTCTAGCCGCTCTCCACAACTGCGAAAGCCATGTTTGACCCGCTGAGCTCTGCAACGCGAGCTTGCAACTCTTGTGAGGCCTCAATCATGCAGGCCCTCCGATAAAAGAGTACTTGCTAGAATACAGCTTGTCAACCAACATCTCCCATGCACATATATATACACTATAATATTTGCTGGTGTTTTTGAAGGTTAATGTTATATTATTTTATATTTAGTTAATATATTAATTATTATTAAGAAACTGTCAGTTTTGTGTTTTTTTTTTTTTAATTTAAGTTCAAGCCTTTTTTTTTTTTTTTAATTAGTTAACTTTTTTAAATAAAAAATAAATTCAAGTTGAAGATTTTTTTTTTAAAAATAATTATTTCAGTCTTTAAAAAAATAAATTTAATTGAAGTATTTTTTAACTTTTAGGTGTATTTTTTTTACAAATAACATTCACAAATTTATTAATTTTTAAACCGGTCTTCAAAATTAAAATTTAAAATTATGCAATTCGCCGGAAAACCCGATCGGAACCGTCGGTTCCGGTCTTCAAAATTTAAAATTTAAAATTATGCAATTCGCCGGAAAACCGATCGGAACCGTCGGTTCCGTAACCGGATCAGAACCGGAACCGGAACCGAAATCGGACGGTTCCAAACCGGAACCGGAACCGCCGGTTCCGGAACCGTGGCCAAGCCTATAGTGAAGGTGAGCTCCTCATTGCATCTTGTTTTTAATTTTCTGGTGATGGCACATGAAAGCAATGATGGACATGTAGACATTTTGTAGAGATAATATGTAATATGGTT
This sequence comes from Jatropha curcas, assembly GCF_014843425.1. The sequence continues at coordinate 73,368 of NW_023591611.1, read as the reverse complement.
GAGGCAGCAATGTTTTTGGGAGGCTTTCGTTGTTTTCAATTTTTTTATATATTTTGGATTAATTGTGAACTTGGTATCTGTATTTTTAAAATTTTCTATAATGAAATCTGAACGAAAATTTTTTGCAATTAAGTGTCAGAACTATAAAAAATTAAATTTATTTGGCACTTGTGTCTTGCCTGAATGATGAGTAGAACGACAGTGGCCCACTATTCATGGTAAGACATAAAATGATATTAATTGGACCAAAATAACAAAAACTACACATAAATTTCACTAATGAAATGACTTAAATACCCTGATTTGAGATAATATTAGAAAGCTTAGGATTTTGAATGAGACTTAAATAACTATGTTAATGTAAAACTTACCACTAAAGCAAAGCGATTTTCTTTGGACAATTTTGAGATTCAACGCCATGAATACTCTACTTGACTTCAATTATTTTATGTCATGACATTAATATTTTAGCTCATGAAAACTTAAAATCTAGTAGCAATGGAGTTGTAAATGTTTGCATCTACCAAACACAAGTTTATAGCATCTCAAGATTATTCTTCGTAGAAGAAGATAAATGACTAATTTGACAAAATATCAATATAGTAGAGAGGGATATTTGATGGAAATAAAACATTTAAAACTAATTATGCGTGTTGATGGAGAGAAACCATTTAAAAAAATATTATATAATGGAAATTTATCAAATTTGTGAACTATTAAAACAGATATGAACTTGGATATTTCGTGCAAGTATTAAAAAAAATATAGAAATCTAAAAACAAAGCTTGCACAAGAAAGAAAATAATATTAGGCAGCTTCGATATGGCTACCTCACGTAGAGATATATTAATCTAATTCAATTGTCATATCAGCATAAATGGCTTCCACATATACACAATCATCGTTATGGTGAGACATACCACTTGATTGATATTTGAAAGAAGTTTAGACACTCAGTTGATAAGGTTTTTCGTTTACGCACTAAAATAGAAAATTTTGAAAAGTCTAGCTACTAAATTTATAATTATCCCTTTAAGAAAGAATTAATTATTTTTTCATACATTGGAGGTCTAATGGACCGAAATAACATTTGTGCACTATTAGGGGTGAGCATTCGGTTCGGTCAGTTTGGTTAATTTGATTAATTTGGCTAATTCAGTTCGGTGAATAAATGTTCGGTTAAAAGTTTGATTAGAGAAAATTAAATTTTCGGTTATCGACTAAAAGCTAATTTAATCGAATTAATCAAATTAACCGATTCTTGAAACTACATCGTTTTGATTAAGTAGATAATAAAATTAAAAGTTAAAAATATTTCAATTTTATTTTGATTAAGTAGTGATTGATAAGTTCGATTAATTTTTATTTCAATTAAGCCTGTTAATCAGAAATTTCGATTAAATTCGGTTGTTTAATTAAGTTTTCATTTTCTTTAACTTCTATTCGATTCATGATTAAAATTAATTCACCAAAACAGTTCGATTAAGTTCGATTAAAAAATTAGATTGGTTAAATTCGGTTAAGTAAAAACAAATTTCAGTTAAAAATGTTACTCAAATTGACCGAGTACTCACCTCTACGGGTTGCACAATAGGGAATCCCTCCATTTTAAATAACATTCATCAAATCGGCGATTAACATTTGTGGTTAAGAGGACTCGAATTCGAGACTTTTACTCCCTACATCTTCTATAAGATATAAAAAGTCCAATCAAATCACACTTGATTAGTAAAAAGAATTAATAACTGAACTCTAGTTTTATAAAGAAAAAACCATTGAATGCTTCAACTTGGCATTGAAGAAGGTGAAGGCTAGAGACAAGAGCGGATGCGGTTGATTTAAAACTACGTTGACAAAATTATTCATAAGTTTTAATAATAATTTTCATTTGACTATTCATTCTTATTTCACAGTTGTATTTTCACAAATGTATTCATTATTCATATACAGCAGTGCTTAATTTTAGCAAAATTAATCACTAAAATTTGACTTCAAGTATACTTCTTCTATTTCATTTCAAATATTAATTTAAAAACTTCTTTCCCACCTCACATATTTTTTTACAAAATTATGAAAGTATTAATTATTATTTTAAATTTTATTCTTATTTCTTGATATCTTCACTAATAAAATATTAATGTATTTAAAAAATTAAAATATAATTTAATCAATTATAATTATTTTTTTTATCAAAATTTTTTTTTAGTATTATATAATTAAGGATGAGGAGTAGCAATTAAACATTATGGCAAGAAATTAAAGCAATTTGTCTTTTATCCGTAAAAAGATAAAAACACATTGGTCTTCCATCCAAAGTCCAAGCTCCAAACCCGCTTTATGTGGGCCCTCTGTCCCAAAATACGACCGTTGCTCGCCCTCCTCGTATCCCTAAAACCATAGATAACAAAAAGAGAACACATTCAAATTTCAAAAATTCAAATTGTCGCAATAAAGAAAAGCTGCCACTTTGCACATTCCATTTGGAGTAAGACTCTTGATCGAAGCTCCACTTCAAATTTCAAATCCCAACTTATTTTTGCTCAAATTCTTCACTATCATAGTGGCCATGAAAACCCAATTTCTTATCTCCACTTTAGCTTCAATGTAGCTTCATATACACAAAGCCATTCCTTGAACTTACCTGAATTTTGATCTGGGTTTTGGTTTTTAGAGCAAAAGGTTGAAACTTTATTGAAATTTTGTACAGTTCAAAGTTAAAATTTTTATCTTTACAATGAGGGAAGAAAACCCATTTGAAACAAAATCCAAAGCAACAAAATTTGCAGATCAAAACCAGCCACCAAAGCCTAACAACACGAAAGGGAATAGCAATAATGCTTCAAAGCTTCGATCTTCATGGGGTTCACATATTGTTAAAGGCTTTACAGCAGATAAAAAGACCAAAGCACATACTACAGCAGTTACCAGCAAGAAACTTCCATTAACAAACACAGAAGCCACAACAACCCAAAAGAACCCTTTTGTTCCATCTCACTCTCGTGTCAAAAGATCGCTAATCGGCGATTTAGCTTGCTCAGTAGCAGCAACTCAAGTTCATCCACAAACATATCAGACTAATCACAGAAGACAATCTTCAGGTTCAAGGGATTTGTTTCTTGAATTAGAACATTTAAGAAATTTGCTTCAAGAATCTAAAGAACGAGAGTTTAAGCTACAAGCAGAAGTAACAGAGCTTACAAGGAATGGAATGTTTTTGGGTCTTGAAAAGGAGCTTGAAGAAAAGAAAAATGAGGTGGATAAGCTTTTACAAAAAATTGGAGTTTTGGAGACAGAGAAAAAAACCCTATGCGAACAAGTGGCAGAGATGTGTTTGGTTTCAGAGAAAAAGCATGTAAAGATATTGAAAAGAGAAGGAAATGAGAGTTCAATTGGTAATTTGGAAATGGAAGTTGTGGAATTAAGAAGATTGAATAAGGAGTTGCAGATGGAGAAGAGGAATCTTTCTTGTAAGCTATCTTCTCTGGAGACTCAATTGGCTTCTCTTGCAAAGGCTTCTGAGGTATTGTTGCTAATATTTGTTTTCTGGTTCTGTTTGACTGTTTGGTTTCCAATAAAATTGTACAGAGGAAAATAAAGTTTGAAAATTAGAACTTTATATAATTAGTAACCATCAAAGTATTGCTTTCAAACGAACGGAATAAATCTCTGATCTCTCAGTTACGGTTATTCATTTCTCAATTGAACTAGTACAATGCTAGTATAAATGCATTCAACGAAATTTTGTGAAATCCGTTTGGGATTTCATGCTTTGGTATATAATTGAAATATTAATATTTCTTCTGAATTTATGGAATTTAAGGTAACTAAAAACAAATTCTAAGGTTTGTAAATGAATTCTATTGTTCAAATTGATTATACCAAACAATGTATAAATAATGGTTTTAAGATATTCTGCAATGCATTTTATTTACTGGGGCTTGATATGATCATTTATCACTTACTGTGTAGTGGCACTTATTTGTTGGGGCTTGCTACTTACTGTGTATTCTCTTGAATTGTGGTAGAGTGACATTGTAGCAAAAATTAAAGCCGAGGCATCTTCACTAAGACTAACAAATGAAGATTTATGTAAACAAGTTGAGGCTCTGCAGATGAGTAGGTTAAATGAGGTTGAAGAGCTTGCTTACCTGAGATGGGTTAATTCATGTTTGAGAGATGAATTGCGCAGTTCATGCTCAACAAATTCTGACAAGGCCTTAGGCCTGAATTCAGGAGAGAGGAGTAATGAATCCTTTAGTTCATTCTCTTGCAAAAGTAATGAATGCTTAGAATATGATAGTGTAAAGAGATTCAATTTGATTAAGAAGTTAAAGAAATGGCCTATTACCGATGAAGATTTGCCAAACTCAGAGTGTAATGATAAAATTTGGATACATTCAGAGGAAGGGCGAAGTCCAAGAAGAAGACACTCAATAAGTGGATCAAAATTTAGTGTAGAAGAGTTGGTGTCAAGTAAGAGAAGGCAATCTGATGGTTTCATGTGTGGAAAAGAAGTTGAAAAGGAAGCTGAGCAAGTAACCTGTCAAAAATATGATTTGGATATTGATCAAAGTCCTCAAATCTTTGGAAACTGCATAGAGATTAATAAGATAGTGTCATCATTTGATGTTGAGAAGAGGGCTTTGCGAGTTCCAAATCCCCCTCCAAGGCCCTCATGTTCTATTTCAAGTGGACCTAAAGAGGAAGGTTCAGCAAAAGTTCTACCTCCACCGCCTCCACCACCACCTCCACCTCCCCCACCACCTCCTCCAAAGTTTTCAGTGAGAAGCACTAGTGCAGCAGGAGTGGTGCAGCGGGCACCTCAAGTTGTTGAATTTTACCATTCCCTCATGAAGAGGGACTCTAGAAAGGAGTCTTCAAATGGAGGAATATGTGATGCCTCAGAAGTTGCAAATGTTCGTAGCAGCATGATTGGCGAAATTGAAAATCGATCATCACATTTACTTGCGGTAGGTGGGCTGTTTATTTCTTGATCTTAGTTGTATTTGTAATATAAATTTTAGGAATGTTCCTTCAACTAATTGTAGCTTCGAAATTCTATTCACAAGACTTTAGACTTGTATGAAAGAAATAGAAACTTGATGGTTCAAGAATCCGAATCTTTTGTTCATGTCCCTATTAGATATAAAATATTGTCCTTTTATAATGTAGTCTAATTGCTTAATATTACTAATGTCAACCTTTTGTAGATAAAAGCAGACGTTGAGACACAAGGAGAATTTGTCAATTCACTGATAAGAGAGGTCAATAATGCTGTTTACCAAAACATTGAAGATGTTGTGGCATTTGTAAAGTGGCTTGATGATGAACTTGGCTTTCTAGTAAGTTTGTCTTTGTCTTGGCTAGAATGACTTGACATGGTTTAAGTTCTTTAAGATATACTATGCTATGCTTAATTTATAAATTATGGTTAATGAATAGTGGAGCTCTTTTTGGAAGAAAAATTTAGTATGTTATAGCTTCCAGTGGATGAAATAAAAAAGCATTTGAAAGACAAACCATATATTTTGGCCCAAGTGTCTAGTCTAGCCAAAGTGAATGTGAAGATACCACACGGGTGGATCTTTTCTTTTTTTTTTTTTTTTTTTTTTGTGTTAGTCTAGCCAGTGAATGTGAAGATTACCACACGGTGGATCTTTTTTCTTTTTTTTTTTATTTTTTTTTGGTTCCCCTTTTTTTTTTTTTTTTTTTTTTTTTTTGTTCCCCTTCAAATCTCTACTACTTCTATATTGCTAAAGAAAGAATGAAGAAAGAAAAAGGTTAATCCACCACTACCACCAAGTCAAATCTAAACTACTTAATTAGGAAAATTATTTTGGAAATGCTTTAGATAGACTAATGCAGGATATGGAATGCCCGGCAAGATCTTGAATTTAATGAGAATTTTGAATTTTTAGATTAACAAACATTAGATGGTTGCATCTTTCCGTGTTTGGTATAGTTGTGGGGCAAATTCACCTACCCAATCTACTAAACATGGAACTAAAATTTTCTTTCAATGCTTATTGATGCCTGCCTGTAGAGAGCACTCAATAATAGAAAATAAGATATATTAGATACTAAGTGAGGGAGAATTTTTGTCATTATTCTTATTATGATTGCATTTCTACAAAGGTTGATGAAAGGGCAGTCCTAAAGCACTTCGAATGGCCAGAAAAGAAAGCTGATACATTGCGAGAAGCAGCATTTGGTTATAGAGATTTGAAGAAGTTAGAGTCAGAAGTGTCTTATTACAAGGATGATCCCCGAATGCCTTGTGACATTGCATTAAAGAAAATGGTTACTCTATCAGAGAAGTAAGAACCTGAAACTTAAATTTATAGAAATAGTTTATTCTAATAAATCATGTCTGCTAGCTACAAATATTCATTGGTTTATGTCCTCTTGCAGGATGGAACGTACTTTATACAATCTTCTACGAACGAGAGAACCCTTGATGCGTAATTGCAAAGAATTCCAAATTCCAACAGAATGGATGCTTGATAATGGCATTATTACCAAGGTAAGTTTGATTAAGTTTTTCTTTCTTCTTTGACCTTTTAGCATACTATGTTCAAGCTAAGTATTACAAGATTAGGCTATTGAGTTCGTAGTCTTGTTGTCTGGTCTCTTCAAAACCTGTCAGGACTGCTGCCATCCCTTCAAAAGAGGATAACAACATGGTACTATTTGGAGTAAATGATGGGCCTAGCCACCTAGTACAGTTTCAGAAGAATCAAGCTGTTGAACTAATTTTAGAGTTTGGATAAGGGAAAATCCAAGGTTGATATTTCATTTAAAACAAAATGAACTTATGACATTACTTTTCATAACTCAAATGCAATTCTTGGAAAAAAAAAAAAAAAAAAGAAAGGAAGAAAGAAATCCTCTAAAAAAGTTCCCTTTTTTTTTTTCAAGAACTCTCCCCTAGACATTGAATGAATTCTGCAACTGTTAATGCACCATTAAGATGGTAGCAAATGTACATGGAAATCTTCTGAAATTGGATCCTTTGGATAAATTCGTTGCCTTCACTTCTAGGCCTTTTGTTTTCTTTTTGGTAGAATTATCAGCCTTTTGGATCATACACATTTCCATTGGTTATTTTGTCCTGAAGTTATGTAGATTTCACATGGCAATAAATTGACACCTTTGTGTTCCAGATAAAGTTTGGTTCAGTGAAATTGGCAAAGAAGTACATGAAGAGGGTAGCTATGGAAATTCAGTCAAAAGCAGCAATAGAAAAGGACCCAGCCCTTGACTATATGCTACTTCAAGGAGTTAGGTTTGCTTTCAGAATTCATCAGGTCTGTGGAATGATACCCAAATTTTATATTTTATATTTTTCAGTTAAAGTTCAGTTTCACTAATAAGATGCTTTTTTAATTCCAAGTTAGTTGGGGTTCAATATATGAATATTTTTAATTCATTAAAATCTGTAGTTAATTTTTTATTATCGCCTAATAAAGTGTCTTACTTGGTTAGAATCATTGTATAAATGACGTGGTAAACATAATCTACCTAAGAATCTGAGAGGTTTTGTTGTTTTATGCTCAAAGATTTCATTAATCTCTTGATGAACAAATAAATAAAAGAAAGAGAGGGAGCCTAGTTCCTTCCCTTTCTCTAGAAAATTGCTTTTTGGTTGATTTATAGCATAATATACTAAATTTCTGCATTGTTTGTAAACTTTTGTTGCAGTTTGCAGGAGGATTTGATGCAGAAACAATGCATGCATTTGAGGAACTTAGAAACCTTGCTCACCTTCTCAACAAAAAGTAAAGAAAAGAAAAGGAACAATTTGAGTTTACCATCTCAGTAAGCTAAGCATATCACACTTGAACATATCTGTTATATATTGGAGTGGTTTTGAGAAGTTTGGTGTCTGTGTGTGAGTGTGTAATGGGAAGCAATTTTGTTTAGAGTTCTTGCTCACTCCTTAATAACACGTGAAAATTTAATGAGAATGCCACTAAATCTTTTTGATACTCAGGTTCAGGTTCTTGTTCTTGCACTCAATTTGTTCTTTTGCACTAAAGCTTCGAAGTCAATGTGCAAAAAGAGAACTATATCTCCTCATTTTTTAAAAAATTTCTTAATTTTAAATTAATAAATATGTTACTTTTGTTTTTGCTTCTTCTTTCATTGATATTAATACAAATATTTTTTTAGTAGGTCATTTATTCAATAATTTATAATTATGATTTAAGAATAAGAAGTTTCTTTCTTTTAGACTTGCCCCGAAAAATACTTTTCTTTTATCGATGGCAAGTAAGTTAAAGACATATTGTTAAAAATAAAAATGCACAAATAATACTAGTTGTAATATTAAGTAATATTGTCAACTAGCCAAATACTTGTATAATGAGTGGAATGTACAATTTTATTTTTTTAAGAAAATTTAAAAGAGTGTTATTTTTTAACAACGGTAAGTGAGGGGTTAAGAATATATATAGTTAAATTAAACGAAAATGAATCAAATGAATTTATTACAGGTTAATAATTATTGAAAAAAGAAATTGAAGATTTTTATCATTAATACAATAAAATTATTGTTTGATTTATTATCTTTTTTTTAAAGGGTTTTTATTTATTAATTATTGAAAAGATTTAAAAAGTTTTTCATTAATATAATAATGCAATAAATTTATTATATAATTTTATTTTGTTTTTATTATATAAAAAGTTTTATTGTATTTTCACAGACTTTAAATTTTGTATATAATAAGTACTTTAAAATTTATTATCTTCTTTGTGGTAGTTGTATTTTCATTAATACAGTAATGCGATAAATTTATTATAATAAGATTTTTTTTTCGGTTTTTTTCTCAGTTATAAACCTATGTTATAGATTTTTTTTTTTTTTTTTTTTTTTTTTTTTTTTTTTTTTTTTTTTTTTTTTTTTTTTTTTTTTTTTTTTTTTTTTTTTTTTACAATTTGACTGGGTCAATTGACCCTTCTGATACCTTGAAGTGTATTCATTAATTATCGATTGTGGTAATTCATAAATTCTTGCCACTCCAAACTTTATGTAAATGGACAACACTAAACCCAAGTTACAACTTACCATGAGTCCTAAATTTTTGAAAGTACATTTTTTTTATTTTTTTTTAGAACCAATATCTAAAATTTAGTCTACTCAATTTTTGAAGATAAAAATATTTATTTTATTAAATTATTTATTTATTTATATTTTCAATCTCCCATGTTTTAAATTAAACTAGTATGTTTTAAGTCATATAGTTTAAGGGAACTTTTATAATCAACCCCAAAAAATTCCTTCCTTTGTGATGTTACAACCTAGTTGTTATATTGATCCATTGTACAATTTTCATTGCATAGAAATTAAAAAGGGAGTGTAAACAATGAGGTGTGTTCTCCTAAATTTCAAAACTAGCATATTGATAGGAAGCTCACGCTAAAGAGTAAGCTCCTATGTTAGTTTGTATCTGAACGGATAGTATAGAAACATCAAATCTACAACTTAAAAATAACTTACACATCAACAATCAAACAAAATGCAGAAGAATCACAATTAGATGAAAGTAATGTAAAGACTAATTGTTGGGAGTCTATGAAAATACAAGTGGCACCATGAAGATAAGAGTCTAGCCAGTGGTGGAGGCACATATAGTTGATGAGGTGCATGTAACTTTTAAATTTTTTCTAAGTAGCCAATAATATATTTATAAAGTGAATCATTTAAATTGTTATATTTATAATTTGTGAACCTTCTTAGGCGCCTTTTTAAGTATAAAAAGATTGATTTGATGTTGACTTTTTAATTAAACAATAATGCAAAATTAGTAATTCGTTTTTTTGTCTACTTTTGGCCCATTGTTATATTCGTTTAGAGGATAATTGTGATTTTTTTTTTAAAAAAATTTGCATTATTGTTTTTTTTAGTATGAATGAAAGTGGTAGATTTTTATTACATAATCTAATTCATTTTAAATTTCGTATATTAAAAAAAATATATTATAGATAAGTGCGCTCTCTGATTCTAACGTCCTAACTCCACCAATGAATCTAATCATTTCAAAGTAGACCTCAAAGCCAACGATTCCACCATTGATGCTTCCTAGCATATTAAGAAATTTTTTATTGATGGTCTTTAATAAATATTTATTATTTTAAATAATTACAAATAAAATAATTAGTTAAAATATTGCTTTTTTTGTTCTACAGAGAAACTTTTCAATTTGGGTGTTTCTTTTATATATATTTTTTATTTTAAATGGAAACTGTGTAATGATGCCAGATGAAAAAGTTCAACTTGTCCTTATATAAGCTATGCTATCCACATAAAAATTGTCCACTAAACGAGAAAAGTGGTAGAAAAAAAAAAAAAATGACATTTACTGCACTTGTGTTTTCAAAATATGGATGGACGACTATTTTTTATGTATTTTTAATAGTGTGCTCGATTTTATAGATTTGAGCATGAATACAAGTGATAGTATATTCATGATTTGAGCATGAATCACCACATGATATATTCATGTATAGATTTCAATCTTGAATAAAATATAATAAATTATTAATTAGAAAAAAAAAATAATGAATCTTAAATAAAATATAATGTAAAAACAAATAGTAAAGAATATAGAAGTTTTTAAAAGGAAAACAATTGAAAGAATGTATAATTCTTTTAATTTAAAAAAAATGACAAGAATTCTTTTATATAAATTAATTGTTGTTGCTTGTATAATTTTTTTTTTTTTTTTTTTTTTTATAATTTTTTTTTTTTTTTTTTTTTTTTTTTTTTTTTGGATACTGATGGAAGGGACAAAACCCTAGGAGAGACGAAGCAAAAAACACCAACTACCCAGGAACAATTCTAGGTCAGGCGATGCCACAGCAATCCCATCTTAGCTGGTCCAGAACCAGCTGAGGAGGGTCAACAAAATTGGTCCTAGCAGCTGTCCCTTGAACAACCATGTTAGCAAGCAAGCCTGCCACCTTGTTAGCCTCACGATAGCAATGAACAAACTTGACTATCCAATCCTTTAACAGCAAAGCCTGTATAGGGTTAACTAGATTCAGAAAATACCTAGCATCATGCGTATCATTCTGCAGCACCACCTTTGAGTCTATCTCCACCAGCACCTGTCTATATCCTAGCTCCCATGCGAGCCATAGACCATGAAGAACCCCATGCAGCTCAGCTAACATTGAAATACAATGATCCAACTTAACAGCAAGCCCAGCAAGCCACTTCCTTTAAAATCTCTTAACACCCCACCACACCCGCTAAGACTCGGGTTACCCTTGGCTGCATCATCCATGTTCAGTTTAACCCAACCATGAGAAGGGGGGTCCAAGCAACATGACAAACCGAACGACAACAGGATGAACCACCATGACTCCTTGAACTCCAAGCTGCATGATTCACCTTTAACTGTGAAAAAAAATACTATGCCATATAGAAGCAGGGTCATACCAAACATTCCTAAACACAACAGAACTATGCCAAATCCAAATGTCCCACAAAACCAACCCCAAAACGACAGCAATACCAAAACTATCAAACCTGTAAGTGTGGAAAAGATGAGCATGGGACAGCCACTCCTTAGCAGGCTGAGACAAAAAAATTTGCAAAGAGCTAGTAGTAAGAATCTTTTCCCTTAACTAATGTGCATAAAAGCAGTCCCTCAATAAATGCTCGAAATCTTCAACCTCTCTATCACATAACGAACAAAGAGGATTGGAAGTAAAACCCCTCCTGCATCTCTCCATATTTGTCATCAGCTTCTGATGTTGGAACAACCACAGAAACATTCGCACCTTTTGCGACACTTTCAAACTGAATATGTTCTTCCAGATACCATGACGCAGTAAACCAGCATCTCATTTCGCTAATTGTAGGCTGAACCAACAGAAAAGGAACCAGAACTAGTCTTAGCTCAGCAATACTCATCCATACTGTTAATATCGTAACTCAAAAATACCGCTTGTAAGAGCTCGCATATCGGACCTGGTAAGTAAGGTGAAATATTCGACCAATCCCAGCCACCGTTCTTCCAAAATGCAGCCACAGAAAGACCCTAGAAATGCAAAAGAACACCTACACTACCCACATTCAGCAAAGGGCCGTCCAATAATCAATTATCCTCCCAAAACAATGTCAAGATACCATTACAAACCACACGATGGACCCCCTTCGAAAGAAGAGGCAGGCTATGAATTATGCCGCGCCATACAATTGAGGCGCAATTATTCTTTCAAAAAGCATCCATCCCCGACCGGCCAAGCATATATTTATCCCGTACGATCTGACACCACAACCTTTTAGAGCCATTTAAAATCCTCCACCGCAACTTAGCTAAAAAAGTAAACGTACCTCTCTGCAAGTCTTAATCCCTAGCCCTCCCACTGCAAAAAAATTCGCCAATTTGCGACCCATAAATTAGTCGCAAACTGTGTAAGAAATCAGTCGTTAAACACAATCAGCGATCGATAACCATCTGTCGCAAAAGTGCTCGTCGCAAAATATTTTGCGACCGATTTAGTGAATCAGTTTCAAATTAGCAACCGATATTTCGGTCGCAAAATTATACTGATCGGTAGCAAAAGTTGATTGTGTTTTCCTTTTGAAATGCTGTCGCAAATTGGTCGCAGACATTGTCTATCGCAATTATGAAAGGTGGTCGCAAATGTTGGTCAGTGATCTGTCACAATTTTAAATTTAACGGTTGCAATTCGGTCACAAATCCGTCGCAAATATACAATTAAAAAAAAAATATATAATACTATTATAAAACCATAATTTTTGGCACTTGTGAAAATCGGTGTATATATAATATAATATATAAATTATACATATATTTATATATATATATATATATATAGTTATATATATCAAATGCATTCAATAATAAATATAAAGTAATTGTTAATGTAATATACTGTACAAAATTATAAAATCACAAAAAAGCTAAAAAAAGGTCCAAAATCAAATCTACGAGGTTGGTCATCTGCACGATCCAATGTCGAATCGCTGGGAGGAGTACCTGCTGGATGTGTTGTAGTGTCAGTAGGAGTGACCAAGGTATCGTCTGCGGTATCTGGATCAGGAGACGGTAGTGGCTGCTGCTGAATGTTGCAACATTTAGATCTGTAGCAGGCGCAGGATCAGAGGAAAAAGTACCAGCACCGTGCTGACCAGACAGCCGCATGACATGCGCTCTAAGTTCTGCAAGCTGTCTTTCCTGCTCATCAACACGAGCCTGTAATGCAGTAAACTCCTCAGCACTGTGCTCGGGCTGTGGTCTTAAGCAGGCTGTAGAAGCGCTAGCTGCTGAGCCGCAGTAAAATTGTGATGCCTGAGACCCGATGCCATATACTTTCCTCTTCTTTTTGCCGCACTACGGCCTCCAGATAAAGTGCTAGCTCATCAATTCTTGACTCAGCTTCAGATTCAGCCCGAGAAGAAATAAGACGCTCACGAGCGGTACTATAGTTCTCCTGAAAATAATAAATTAATTAATTAATGCAGTTGCAAGCTTTATTATATTGAACTTTCTACATGTAAGCAACGACTTGAAGGTAAATGTAAATATTCTTCATTGTTACTTACATTGACGCCCACCGCACATCTGTCGACAAACGTATTTCCATCGTGACCCTTCGTGTGAGTGTATGTAAACGCCTCCATCGGTGTGGGCTCACGATCATATTTTTCAGCCTGTAATGAATTTTTATGCATGATATATTCATATATGATATATTCATATAGTGTCATTTCATTAAACATCAGTTTTGTAACTGTGACTAGTTGACTCACTAATAATTGAGATGTCTTTATAGCAGATATTGATCCGCCTGTGTGTTGAAAAGGTCCTGCTCCATCACCGCCAGTCTCACTGCGTCTGTTTTGTGCAAATATCTCACGCTTTCTCTTGAATGTAGGATCCTCCCAAGCCTTTTGCCAGCTCTCTCATATCTCTTGAGACACGCACTGCTGCTTCTTACCGCTTTTTCGTATCTTATAGGTGAAGTCAGCATATCGTAGAGCGCGCTTTTTCGTATCTTATAGGTGAAGTCAGCATATCGTAGAGCGCATAATTTCTCCCAAGCCACTTTTAGCATAGCCGTAATTGCTTCTTTCCATACGAAATGCTTCTGCAAAAATGAAAAATAAAATTTCAATAAGAAGAGGTAGCTTAATTAGTTGTAAACATTGAATGAAGATATAACTTAAACCAAATCGTACTTGAACCTCTTCCCAGTAAAAGTCTCTCGCCTCTTGTGGTGTGACATCTTATGTGTATTCATCTTTATCGAGGTGTAGCTTGATTATCCTCATAATTTGCGTTGATGCTCGAGAGGATGGATATATGCTGAGAAAAAAAAACACAAGTGAAATATAAATAGACGAAAGCATCAAAATCTGACGAAAACCAAGTACAGAGGAAAAAGTAAATAAGTACTCACTGTCTCGCTACCAAGCTGAGCCTGTTATGTGGCTCTGATGAAGCTGCAAAAGAAGTGACAAATGCTATAAATACAGATAAATAATTAATATATAACTGAAATGACAGTAATGACATTTATGATTACTATGATTACCTGGTGCGGTAGGTGACTGTGAATCTGGTGAAGACTCTATTGGTCCAGGAAGTGGGGTAGAAGAGGAAGGAACAGAAGGAAGTGATGGCGGCATGGGAGACTGAGTAGAGGATGAGGCCCCAGACGTACCTGAAGAAGAAGGAGGGATAGTCCCTGTAACACCCATCGACAATCCCAGAGAACCAGACGGCGGATGCCACAATCGGTGCCGGAGCACCGTCTTAACTTAACATACAAATCATAAAATTAGATTCTGAAGTAGAAGTAATTAAGTATTCACAAGTTCAGCGAGTAATATTTTTTTTTTTTTGAAAAATAGATTGGGTAATATTTTTTTTTTTTGAAAAATAGCATTGGGAAAAAATCTATAGAAAAATTACTGGTAAGAATTTCCCTTATAAAAAACTGAAGCTCGCCAAACATGTGGAATCTGAGCTCGCCAAACATGTGAATACAAAACACTCCCAATTAAACTCCAAACTCCCAACATCTCCAAATAATCATCATAACACAACAACACTTTTATATGTTCATAACTATATAAATTCTCAATAGCATTTTAATATTCATCAATAGATTCTGCCACTTTTGGAAGATGAAGAAGAAAATGTTTTCCTCATCAATTTAACATATAGGCATGCTTAGAAATCTTCCAAGAACACATTTATACCACCAAAGTTCAATAATCAAATCATTTCATATAAAATTCCAAATTTTCACAAAATAGGATAAACTTCACAAAATCAAAAATTTGAGCAAAGTAATTGTGTTTATGAACACTAACCTTCAAAACAAGCTTTAACAAGCTCTAATCAAAGCTTCTCAAGCTTTGGTCTTGCCCTTATCTTTGTTAGAGAAAAGGCCTCTCCAACCTTTGTACCCAAGGTATAGGAAAATCACCAAATTCCTTGAAATTAGTCACCCAAAATATACTTTCTCTAACTTCACCTCTAAGGTTAATTACTTAAATTCAAGTTGGATGGGGTGAATTTGATATGTTTTACTAAGTAAGAAGAAGAAAATGAAGAAGAAGAAGAAGGAAAAGAAGAAGAGAAGGAGGGAGATGGTGTTAGGAAAAAAGAAAGAAGGACAAAATTGTTGGCTCAATTAATTTGATGCGTTGCCTTTAATAACAGCAAGTAAGGGGTATTTTTGCGTCCCCAAATTGGGATGGCCTAAGCAGCAAAAGTAATCTCAATCTAAATGGCACAAATCCCAATTAAATCTCAAAATATTATTTATCTCCATAAAATTCTCAAATTTTAATCCTTAAAAATAAATTCATCCAAATTCCTTACTTCCTATAACAACCATTAATTCACTATTCACTTAATTATCTAAATTCTCCAAAAATATTCATACTTACTTTTCTACCCATAAAAAATTCGTGCATACATACTCAAAATATTAAAGAAAATATTAAAACATATATTAGTAAATTTTTCCCAGACCAAAATAATACCGACTTCCCGGACGGTAGTTACTATTCACAGGGGACCGGTGATACTATTCACAGGACCGGTAAATTACTATCCATTTCATAGTTAATGATACCTTCAATATCTTCCTTCGGATTTTAAATAAAATTATTTATCCCCCTCATTCTGTTAGCAACCATTCATGACCGATAAAATAATATCACTTTTTTTTAAGAATTTTAAAGATTATAGAATTTTTTTAAGGGCGTTACAGTCCCTCCTCTTCCACGTGTTACTGTGGTTCCTCGGCCCGAACCTCCACCGAACCACTGCAAGATGGCCGTCTGAATCAAAACACCCTGCTCTAGCCATTTGTACTACAGATAACAGGAAACCTACCATATGTATGTATACAATTATATTGAATTAGAACATGTTGAAATATTGTATTAAATAAAGTGAATTAACATTAAAATTTCTTCCATTAAATAAAAATTCTTCATTAATAATATTATATATACATATATTAATTTATTATCCATAATACATAATGCATTAAGTATTTCTGTCTTCATCATCATCTGCTTCTTCTTCTTCTTCTTCTTCTTCTTCCTCTTCTTCTTCGTCGTCTTCTGAGGTACCCATGATGATTTGATCTTGTTCCTCTTCATCATCTGATGATCCTATTTCAACATAAGTTCCGTTTTCATCATCCAGTCTATCATTTAAATCTTCAACAACTTGCATCGGTTGCGTATCAACCGCAACTTCTTGAAATGGATTAGATATTGCGAGTAAAGCAGATTGTTTGGTTTCAATTGCATGAACAACTGCTCTAGGCTTGATTTTATATACTGCCATCTAGTCCCAACGATCTCGTTTCAATGATAGATATTCAGAACGATCTCGTTTAAACAATGGATATGAGACATAGTATACTTGTGCAGCTTGCATTGCCAACACAGGAGGTTCATACTTTGTATATCTTCCTCTTTGATTAATATCTACAAGATTATACTTAGGATGAACCTTCATGCCAACGTTTGGCGTAGGATCAAACCATTCACATTTGAATAAAATTGTGCACTTACTTGATTGGTAGGCCCCTGGTATCTAACTCCAAAACCTCAACCAATTCCCATAAAAGCATTTGACATGTCACTATAGGGTTTGATCCCTTTTATGATAGTTTGATCCCTTTATGCAAACACCACTGTTCATTGTATTTCTGCTTCTCCCATAACGCTCAGTGTGAAACTTGTAACCATTTACAAAGTAGCCAGAGTAGGCATTAGCAACCGGTAGAGGTCCCTTTGCTAGATCCGTAATGAATCTATTATCAATATCGCTTTCCGAGCTTTGAGCCTATGGGAAATAGTAATGACACGAGTGAGATCTAATAATGTACACATATATGCTGTGTAACTAAAAAGTAACTTATATAATATTTGAACCATTCTGCAAATTCGGAGTCTAGTTTTACATCAACTGCAGTATCAGTCAAATTGGGATTTTGAAGCCACAAAAGCATGATATATTTCCTGTTTATGAGCGAACAAAATTATTATAAATATGATTTAACTAAGCCCCAGACCGGGTTTAGACTATCTACAAGATTTATACTTACTGTACAAATGGTGTAAGCCCTTCCCAATTCAACAAAATATAGGTTTGAGCCGCTCGTATCTCTGCATCAGTCAATCGTCTTTTTTTTTATTTACCAATCGTATGCCCAGGATAGGTGAAATCGTTATGCCCAGGATAGGTTGAAAAATTGTAGATTTCCTATTCTAACTTTAGATCTATTCGATCTCCTCCGTCAATTCATTACGTAGGCACTCTCCTATGCTTTGGTGTATAAAACAGTGTAGGCATTCGAAGTATAGTGAACAGATAGGGCTGGAAGGATTCTCACACAAATATGCATTGGCAAATTGCATACCCTCGACCTTGCCTTAGCGCATTATTCTTTTAATTTTCTGCAGGCGTGTCTGTAATTGTACAAAGACCAATATTTAAATTAATGAAGAGTGAAAATAAAATATTGTGGAATGATTAGAATGGGGATGTTAGTGATTTACCTTCTGTAATGATTAGAATGGGATGTTAGTGATTTACCTCTCAAATGGATACATCCATCTATATTGTACCGGTCCTGCTATACGACATTCATAGGGCAAATGAACTGGCATATGCTCCATAGAATCAAAGAAGCTGGGTGGAAAAATTCACTCCATTTTGCATATCACTACTGGGATTTCTCACGCTAATTGGTTCATATCATTGCATCGGATAATAGTCATTGTCAATTCCTTGAAAAAGAGACTCATTCTGTCATTGCTTCCCAAATTTTCCTTGGCAATAATTCCCGGAATGCCATAAGGATCAATCTTTGCATGAACAGTATCCATCTAGAAATCTTAACGCTCAGACCCATTCGCACAATAATTGCCTTTGGGGTTTATCTAAAGAATAACATGCCTTAGGAAACTTACTAGTAAGTACAGATTGCTCGAGTTCTGGTCGATGACAAATTTCCTTTTCAGTCTCCCGCTGCAATATCCGGCTTTCCCCTCAATGTCCTGAGACAGTGTTGAATAGACAAAACACATTTTTCTATATTGCAATCACATCAAGGTTATGACGGGATAAGAAGTGAAACTCCAGAAAAGGCAAAAAATCATCGCAAGAAGTATGGAAAGTGGTTCGTAATCGCATTTTTTTCCATTCACATTCACTAATTCTCTGAATAATTTTTGCCGGTGAAGTGTCTTCGCCAATATTTACAGCTCTTCTTGCACCATTATATACAGTTTTAGTATTAGCTGAAAATATTATTACATAAATCAATTCATATGGTAAGCCCCAGATCTTCATTATGCTTTCATACATGATATACCTATCCATGAGCTCCAATGCGGCCTTCCACAAGGCGTATAGAATGGTTAATATTGAGCGTCTGCCAAATCGCTTATACGGAGCCAAACAGCTCTAGTCATGTCATTTTTGTCGTGTGCTTCATTCTAATAAAGGGCCAGACTCGTATGTTTGGTCAGTGACTGTTCTCCTCCCGGCAAAGAAGTGCTTAGCAGATAATTGCCTGCTAAGAATTTTGCATAAATCTTACAGGAGAAGAATGAAAAACTTGTGTTAGTACTTTCACATCAAGTGATCTCAACAGTGTGTTTTACGGGCTCCCGATGTTTTCAATATAGTGTGTCTCTTAGTTGGTAAAAATAGGTTGCCTAAAAATTATGTAAGTAGATCTTCGGATGTCCAAATATACGAGGTTCAAACACGGAGCTCAAAGGGCCAATTGTTAGGGATGGGCGCTGGGCAGAGGACGTTCTTCGTGCACACCCATAGATTAACACATTTCACTTAATTTTAATGCGTTTCTTCGTATTGATTTCAAGAATTCATCTTGATGGTCCAAAGGCAATAGCAAGTTGACTTGCTAATTATGAATAATAATATTATTACTTAGATTAATTGCGTCGAAATAATCAATATTAGTATTTTACAATCCCATATTAATTAAACATGTTACACCAATATAAAAATATTTATTCTTATAGTTCGACAATCAAAGGTTGGTATTAGAAGAACACAGGCGATGGCAAATGTAATAATATAAGAAAGTCTGTTATATTCGCGGCAAAAAAATTAGATGGCAATGGCTCTTAATATGGTAGAGAGGTATCACTCATACTTTGATTTAAACTAGAGTCCTATAAAAGACATATTTTGTATTTTTTGCAATACTTATTAAATAGACACTCGAATATAGGACTATTATGGGTACCAAAAGGTAAGAGATCTTAAATGAATTAAAAAATAAAAAATTTTAGGTGACATTTGACTGTGTTTAAGAGAAGGCTGAAAAATTTAAATTTTATAATTTTTTGCAAGGCCATAGTTTATGCATATATTGATTCTGTCATGGTCAGAAGCTTATTGGGCCAATACAATATGTCCTTAATAATACCAATCACCCAATCAATACAAATGCAAATCAACTCCTCAAATCTCCTACGCATTTATGTGGTCCATATTTTATTGTAGAACACCAATACACAATTTCAAAACACTTTTAAGGGCGATTTCGCATTTTGTTTATCAACATAAAATGGTGTTCCAAGAAGGCTTTTTTTCCTAGATGTCTTAAATCTGCGGTTCAATAGATGTTTTCTAAAATTGTACAAACATACATAACACAAGTAACCTCAAATAAATTACAGTTACTGCAAAACCAAGCATTTGCCATCTCATGTTCGTTCAAACAAACGATACTAAAATCGCTCTGTAGATGCACCTAAATATGGAACCATTGAAGGCTAGGAACAAGAGGGAAATAAATCTACCATCATGTTCTAGATTAAATGCTTGGATCTTTTTGATTTCTATCCTTCTATATTTGATACTTCTCAAATCCGCTGGTTTTCCGTCTTTTGTTGAACCACTTTCTTTGGAACACGTATCAGAATCTATTCTTGGATTAATGCATTGATATTCATTGATAATTAATACTTGAACTCGCTAATCTACTTCCTCAATCTTGGATTAGTACATAATTTAGAGACGCCTTTCAGTTGAGGTAAGTGCGAGTTACATAAAAATATCTAAAACTTTAGCTTCACAAGAGCAAAACAAATACTCTCTAATAAATAGGATCTTTATTCGATTGTTAATTATTATGGATTGCCTGTGATAAAATTTTATTCCAACGCGCCGAGTAGTTCACTATATTCCTTCTCAAATTAAATGATCTAGATAGTATTATTTGCCAAAAGTTGTCCTCAGTTATGATTAAGCGCATATATCAAGTAAACTATTATAGGTGAGATACGAGTAATAGCGTTTAAAAATCGAAACCAGGCGGGGAATGTTGTAATTAAGTTCATTATGATTTAATCGAGTTAACCAAATTAAAAGTTTATGTTGAAATTCCTAACTTTGTTTTGATTTTAGAACTACCTATAATATAAGGGAAATGAGATTTGTTATAATTTAAATAGAAAGATAAATATATAAATTCATATAAATAATAAATTATATAAATTAAAACAAAAAATGAAGATTTTATCAAAAGACAATAATACACAAAAAAGATTTTTAGGTGTTGGTGCTACAAAGAATCAAAATTGTCTACAAGTGATATTGGTTTAATAAATTACTAAAAAACCCGAAGGGTATCACCTTCTGATGTGCGATCTATTTCTATCACAGCACTAAATTTTTCAAATTCTTACAATTATATCTTCTCGTGATGTCTCAATTACGATTTGGTTTAATCTCAGATTCAAAAGAGTTAAGGAAAAGATTATACACATCGGCTTAACCAAAATCATCCTTACAATATCAACAGCTCTCCTCTGGAAAATTTGAGTATTTCTCCAGCCCAAATTTGCTAAACTTACGTATTTACTACTATTTTATGTTTAGTTTATCCTTTATATCTTTTTCACCTAATTATATTATAGTTATTTAGTCTCTACTCTCTCGTTTCCAAGATTAATCGATCGATTGCAAGTCTCAAGCTAATAAAATTTTTGAAGAAGGTCACTAAGTCTTCTATATGATTGTGGGTGTACGAAATGTGCACTAGAAATTTGAAAAGCCCTTAAGGTCATAAGTTTTCAAACAACCATTAATTTCGAACACCTGATTTGCCACTTGAGTACCTTCAAGTGACAGAGACACAGTAAGTAATAAAGCTATCAACGCAGTTCAAGTTTCAACTAGGATATTCCCATATCTCAATTTATGTATTTTTTCCTATATTAATATCAAATTACACAATATTCCTTCATATCAAAACCCCTTCTTCCCCTGAGATCAAAGGCTGATATTAATGGGACGGTTGTACAATTACCATGCTCAATGTTCCTTCATCATCTCTTCATTTAAGATACTGGAGGTAATTAAGTAATAAAATGTCAATAGGGGCTCTGAGAAACGGCCGTCTTCATAAGTTCAATTTAACATCAAAGATAAGAAATAAAGATATTTATCCTTGAATCTCTAAAGAAGATAAAGGAAAACGAATACTAATCAAGTTATTATTCTCAAGTAATTCATTACCTTTTTCATATCAAAAACCCTTCTCCCGATAGTGATTAATGAAATAATTCAATCCAGGGGAGTAATTCTGCCTGGAAGCTTTAAGTTCAATAACAAATTATAACACGAACAATGAAAAGCAGATCTAATATTATAAATTGGAATCGAATTAAATTACATCAAATCCCCAGTATAAGACTTTAGCTAGACATAGTAATTAAAAAAAAACTCAATAACTCTTGAATAAATCTTCATAATCAGTAATGAACAATAAAGATAAAAACAAGATTAAGAGTTTAGAGATAAAAACTAGGTAACAGCTATGTGGATGGCTTCCTTTAATCTTGGCACAAATCTTGGATGCTTGAATTCCTTAAGAGAGAGAGAACTATACAGAAAGAGTGCTAAATTTCGAGATCTCCATTAATGAAAAGCTCCCCTCTTTATATGGAGTTCCTGAAGGCAAATCTGACTCCGTTTAGGAAATAGAATCCTTATTAGGTACAAAACCTTCTATAGGAGATCATGACTGTTTAGGCCTTGGATTTCTTCTTAGTTAGGACTCCTTTCTCTTCCAAAATAGGTCTAGATCTTGTTTAGTAAGGAAACTATCCGAGACGAGCCCACGTGAGAAAAGGATTGATTTGCGTTTTTAGTTCACGCCAGTTCTGCCTTCGAAGCACGGGCGTGCTATGATGCACGGCTTGGGCGTGCTCAAGTCTGGGCTTGGGCGTAGGCTCAAGTCTGGAACTCTGGATGGTTGAAAGGCACGGGTCGTGCCCTATGCAAACACACCCTGATGATTCATTTGTGGCACTAGCAAATGCATATTAGCCACGGGTTTAGGCAAATGCTTTCGTCCTCTGTCCTTGCCAAGCTATATTTCGCAAGTGGGCCAGTGCACGCAAGCAGCCTGAGTTATCTTCTGGGCATGGCGGTTGCCGATTCGTAGCACAGGGATGGGCGTGCTCACTCTTAGACTCTCCCTTGATTTTTTCCCTTAGTACACGGGAGTGCCTTTTAGCACGGGCTGGGCATGCTTGAGACTGAGTATTTTGCTTTGTAATGTTCTTTTCTGTGCCAAAACCCTGCAAATTTTTTTCAGATCAAGTGAGTTATGATTCAAGGAAGCTTTGAACAAAATTATACTAAAAATGAATTAAAAACAAATCAAAGTGATAAAATTTTCTAAAATTCTAATTAAAAACTATATTAAAAATATTATAAAACTGACACCTATCACCAAACTAATTTTTTTGTCCGGTAAAAATTATCAACCATTGAATGGCTTTCAGGCAACATTTCTTTTGCTAACTGCACAAAATCATCGTAACACCTTTTCTTTTCTTGAAAAATGGTGCCTCCCTTTAGTGCCGTAATCTGCCACAACAGATAATGAACTGTATATGATTCTTCTTGCATCTAGGCCACAGTTCACTATTAGTTGCACTTAGCATGTCAAACAATTGTTGTGCTGCATAGTTTGGCGATTCTTCCATATTATCCCAATGATATTCTATTTTACTCGCATCGATTACCATATCATTGCATTGATTACCATACTGAAATTGATAAGGCTAATCTTCTAAACTTACTGGAATAGAGTGGCCTGACCCACTGGAAACTCGAGGTTCACCATGATGTATGCATTCGTAATAATTTTCTATGAACCCATTTTAGCATAAATGCAGTTTAATTGTATCGATATCTAAGAAGGCTCTATTTTGACACTTTTGTGATTACATGGACACCTTAACTTATTAACATCCATACAACTGGGATTACCAAATGCAAACTATATAAAAGCCTCTAATCCTTGCAAGAACTCTTGTCTTAATATCCCATTGACCTCGTAACTCCAGTACATCCAATCTCGATTAGTCCGCATTTTTTTACCTAATTAACGTTGTGTTTATAAAGGGCAAATATATGCAATTGCATTAGTCTAAACCATCCTTAAAACATGCCAAATGTAATGTTCCATTTACATTTCTAACTTACGAAGGTTATTTCTATAATAAGGGTACCTATATATACTATATATAAATGTAAACTGCACTAAGTTCAATTATTAACCTAATATATATATATATTATTAATATTATATAAAACTTACTATAATAATCAGTAAAGTGTACGATCCGCATATTCCAGTTTTTTTTAAAAAAAATTCTTAAGCAGCACTCGGCATAACACAATCAAATCTCAAATCAAAAACACACTTCAATAAACACTTTAAACACTTTTATATCATACCAACATTCTCCAAAGGCAAAATGGCCACTACTAGGCCTCCAACGCAAACACATCATTCATTTCATAACAAAAAAACAAATTATGAATAATAACAACAATCATAACAAATAAAATGCATTATTTCATAATTACAAAAAACGAATAAATATTAGTTTATGATTTGTTTTAGTTATGAGCACATATATTGTCAAGGGTGTATATATACACATATATTGATTTGTCTATTTATGCACTTAGTTTATATTATGGTTTATTTTAGTTACACAATTATGTTTATTTGTCATTTATTTTAGTTACATAATTATGTTTATTTAGTTACACAATATCAGATTTTCTTTTTTTCCTTTTGTCATTTATTTTAATAACACACACAATGCAACTCCAAATAACAACTAAATCACAACTAAAATAACTAAAACAACTAAACAACAACTGATTTTTTGTCATGCAACTACAAGAACAAAAAAAAAAAAAAAATAAAGAAAATTCCCAAAAAAAAACGGAAAACCAAAACAAAAAAAAAAAAAAGGAACAACCGTACCTGATCTGACGACCGTGCGAACGGAAAAAAAAAAAAAAAAAGAACAACTCGTACCTGATCTGACGACCGCGAACGAAGACGAGAAGGGCTTCTCCGGCAACCGGCGCTGCAATAGAGCGTAGAATGAGACGGCAAACGGCTGGGATGACACTACAAACGGGGGAGGAGAAGAAAGAAGAAGGAGGCTACTCGCATAATAAAGCCCTAACTTTTGCGACCTACCAATCGGTCGCAAATTATTTAAAAAATCGATCACAATTTTTAATTCTGCGATGTCGTTCTAATGTGGAGCAAATTGCGACCAATTTACGACCATAGAAGTCGGTCACAAATGGTCAGTCACAAATCGGTCTCTAATCCTTCGCAGACTTGGCACTGAATTTGCAGCGTGCAATTTTGCGATGGACAACTAGATTGTCGCAAATCCGTTGCAAAATCGGTCGCAAATTCGTCTTAAACATGTCGCAAAATAGAAACCAAACTGGCTGGAATTATTAGCGCTACAATTAGTGATCGATTTAGTATCGGTTGCAAATCCGTCTTAAATTCTGTCGCCGTTTGGTCGCAAATCGGTCAGAAGATATTCACTCTCACAATCATCGCAATTGGTCGCAATATCATCCCAAGATTGCGACCGACGTATCGGTCATAAAAATGCATTTTTTTGTAGTGTCCAAACTCCTTATGCATAGAAACAAGCTTCCAGTTGACCAGATGAATATTGGATTTAACTAGGCGCATACCCCAAACAAAATTGCGGACCTTTCTATCAAATTCTTCACAAATAGCCCGAGGAACATACACCGATTGCATGATATGATTTGAAAGAGCCGTAAGAATAGATTTTGCTAAAGTCACACAACCAACCAAAGACAAAAGAGAAGACTTTCAGCCTGCCAAATGCTGATAGACCCGTGACAGCAAGACCTCAAAATCTAACTCTACCACTCTATTATGAAAAATAGGGACACTAAGGTACGAACCAATATTGTCTGTCCTCGACATGCCCGCCCTAGAGCAAATCATATTTTGAGTGTTCAAGGAAACATTTTATGAGAAGAATATCTTTGACTTTCGATGGTTCACTCGTTGTCCTGAAAGATCCCCAAAATGATTCAAACAAAGAAGAATAGTATCAACCTGGGGAATACTCGCTTTAGCAAACAAAAGCAAGTCATCCGCAAAAAATAAATTGGAGATAGGCGGACATCTCCTAGACATAGAAATAGGAAGCAAGCTGCCCTCGTCAACCATCTCCGAAATCAAATGCCCCAATCATTCCATAGCCATAAAAAAAATGACGACATAGGGTCCCCTTGACGAACCACCCGAGTTGGAAGGAAAGCATTAGAAAGAACACCATTCCATAAAACCCGCCTATAGCTTGACTTAAGAAAATTTAAAATTAGTTTACACCAAGGACCTTGAAAACCCGCAAGCCTCATAGACTCTATAATAAAAGGCTAAGACAGTCCATCATATGCCTTCTTAAGGCCTATCTTCAGGATCATCCAACCGGAAGGAGAACGACATTGTTTCATCGAATAAACCACTTCCTGCAGAACAATCATGTTGTTATAAAGCAGACGCCCAAGAATGAAACTACACTGGTTCAAAGCCACCAATTTCATCAAAGGTTGCTTCATACAATTTGCAACCACCTTGTAGCTACCTTAAAACAGACCTTACACAAACTTATTAGTTGAAACTGAGAGATAATTCAGGGGAGTCCACCTTAGGGAGAAGAGTGACTAAAATATCACAAAAGCCATCCGGGATAGTAAACCCTGTAAGAATAGATAACATAATCTGAGTTAGCAAAAAGCCCACCACATTCCACATTCTCTGATAAAATAGCGCTTGAAACTCGTCAGGCCCCGACGCCTTATACGAATCCATAGAAAAGATAGGTTCTTTTATCTCATCTCCGCGAAAGGCTTATTCAAGAAGTCAGTTTCTTCAATAGGCAACATAGAAAATCGACTAGCCTAAGACACAATATCTCCACTAGCAACTTCCGCCGCATATAGTTTTTGGTAAAAAGAAACAGCCATTTGCATTAACTCCGTTTGATCAAAACACCACTCGCAGCTATCCTTCTTTAAACCCATCACCTACTTCTTCATACTTTTCATAACTGTTTTAAAGTAAATGTTAATATAGCCTAGATCTTATTGTTTGTAGAATTTGTTTAATAAGAATACACAATAAGCGGAAGCGTATCTTGGTCCATAACTATTGATTACATAGTTGTGGCAATTCGATTCTCATCGTAATAGTAGATCTGTGTTTCTTCACTCTAGCCTTTTTTCCATAAGTTCTCTCTTAATAGTCAGAGAATTATCAACAGCAACGGGAGTTTTCTTGTCATGTTCTCTTAAACAAACTATCAGGGCTATATGTTTGAGATAGCCGTTACACTCTCTCTTAACCCATGCTGCTAATTTCCTTTTATCTTTTATAAGGCAGAGGAAGGTTATTAAAACCCTAACTGGTCCTCATCTCATTAAACCCAATAACCATCATATTGGGCCACCTTAATTAGAACTAGCCCTTTAATTACATGGGCCACTAAGATTATTAAAATAATCTAACAATCTCCCACTTGGCCCATGTGCATTTCTTCAATCTCCCACTTGGCCCATGTGCATTTCTTGAATCTATCATGTTTATCTTAATTAGAATTAAAGTGATCAGATCATGGCGATCACAAGTCATTAATCGACATGATTCCTTCCATACATCACAAATCATCTCAATTCATAGTAACTTTAATCCGGAAAAGATTCAACAAACAATGCATTGTTATAATCAACTTAAATGTTATCTCACTTAAACCATTATTATATACGTCTATAATGTGGATAACACATAAATAAGCAAAAACACATTTTTAATTGAATTCCCAAGTGTCACAAAAATATGACTAAAATAACCATATGTATATATATATATATATATATATATATATATATAATTATATATATAAATAAAAAGTTTGAACATCATTGCTAACAAGACTTATCTATTAATGCCCAATTCCTATTCAACATGGCCAATGAGATTATGGGCCAGTAAGCCTTTAAGTTGGCGGAATACTCTGGTTATTCATCAGATCAGTAACTGATATGCTCAATTGAGATCTTGTGTGTGTGATATATATATATAATAATATATTATATATATATATAAGTATTGAACATCACTCTAATTAAGGACTTATCTATAATGCCCATCCTATCAACATGGCCAAGTGAAGATTATGGGCGGTGAGCCTTTAGTAGCGGATCCGCTATCATCAAATCAGTACCATATGCTCAATTGAATCTGTATTTTTGCACTTCTTTCTTGCACTTCTTTTTTCACAGATAGGTACTTTAAATCCATGTGCTTTGCACCCTTAGAATACATATCGTTCTTAGAGAAGAAAACAACTGCGGAATTATCACAATAAATTCTCAACGGTCTAGCTATACTGTCGATAATGCCTAAACCTGAGACAAAGTTCCGCAACCACAATGTGTGAACAATGGCCTCAAAGCATGCCATAAATTCGGCCTCCATCATGGAAGTAGCAATGACATGCTGCTTTCCACTTTTCCATGAAATTGCTCCTCCAGCTAGGAGAAACAAGTAGCCAAATGTAGATTTTCTCAAATTTACACAACCGGCATAGCTTGAATCCGAGTATCCCACCACTTCTAGATGGCTGGACTTTCTATAGGTGAGTATATGATCCTTAGTGCCTTGTGAATACCTAAGTACTTTCTTTGCAGCTTTCCAATGATCCATCCCAAGATTACTTTGATATCGCCCTAACATTCCGACGACGAAACTAATATTCGGTTGAGTACATGTTTGAACATACCTTAAGCTCTTAACTATTGACGCATAGGGAATAGTCTCCATCTCTTTACAGTCCAAATCACTCTTAGGACATTGCATTTCGCTGAACCTATCTCCTTTCTGAATTAGAACAGTTCATGCAGAGCACTTTTCCATTCTAAATCTCTCTAATACTTTATTAATGTAAGCTCTTTGAGACAATCCTAACAATCCTTGTGATCTATCACATAATATTTCTATTCTTATCACATAGGATGCCTCACCCATATCTTTCATTTCAAAGTTCTTAGAGAGAAAACCCTTTATATCATGTAACAACCCAACATCATTCGCAGTAAGAAGAATGTCATCAACATATAAGACTAATATGATCAACTTGCTCCTACTGACTTTCATATAAATACACCAATCAATAGTGTTTTCTATAAATCCATATGAAGTGATGGTATTATTGAACTTAAGATACCATTGACGGGAAGCTTCCTTCAGTCCATCTATTGATTTCTTCAACTTACACACCAAATTTTCCTTTATTTTCCTTTCCTGTGACGAACAAATCCCTCTGGTGTCCATTATACTTCCTCCTCTAAGTCACCATTAAGAAAGACTGTCTTTACGATCCATTTGGAAGACTATTCGGTAGATCATAATGAGCCACCTAATGAGCCACCAAAGCCAAAATAATTCTCAAAGAGTCCTTTTTGAAAACTGGAGAAAAGGTCTCTTTATAATCAATGCCATCCTTCTGAGTGTAACCTTTAGCACAAGTCTGGCCTTATATCTTTCAATGTTGCCCTTAGAGTCCCGTTTGATCTTGAAAACCCATTTCCAACCAATTTGTTTTGAACCCTTAGACAACTCAGCTAAGTCCCAGACTTGATTATCACTCATTGATTGCATCTCTTCTTTCATGGTATTAAACCACTTTTCAAAATTATCACATTCCATGGCTTTCTGGAAAGAGACTGGATCCTTATCAATGAAAGAGACTGGATCCTTATCAATGCTCAATTCACATTCATGCACAAGTGAGTAAACCACATAATCACTAGAAATAGCTGGCCTTCTTTGCCTTTTTGACCTCTATAATGCTATTTCTTGTGGAACCACTAGCTCATTCACAACTTGTTCATTATTGAATAGTTCATCATTTATACGGTCATTTTGTGGGTTTGGAATGTTGTTTTATTTTTCAACCATGTTGTTGAATCGTGATACAACAAGAGGAACAACAACCGAAGAAGAGACATTAGGAAAATCCACCTGAGTTGGATTTTCAATCTGAATCTCTTGGACATCCACTTTACGTGGTTCACCACTTCCACTAATATGGCCATTTTCAATAAATCGAGCATTACCAAACTCAACAATTCTCGTACTATGGTTAGGACAATAAAATCTATACCCTTTTGAGTTTTCAGGATATTCTATGAAAAATTCACTAACCGTTCTAGCATCAAGCTTCTTTTCATGCGGATTATATATCTTAACTTCTGCTGGGCAACCCCAAACATGAAGATGCCTTAAACTAGGTTTCCTTCCGTTTCCTTCCTGTCCACAGTTCATAAAGGGTCTTAGGAACTGCCTTACTAGGAACCCTATTAAGTAAATATGCAGTAGTCTTTAATGCATGCATCCATAATGATTAAGGTACAGTACTATTACTTAACATACTCCTAACCATTTACATAAGAGTACGATTTCGCCTTTTAGCTACACCATTCTGTTAGGTGTACCCAACATTGTGTATTGCGCACAAATGCCGCGACTTTCAAGGAACTTTGCAAATGGACCTGGACATTGTCTATTTTCATTAAATTTACCATAATATTCACCACCTCTATCAGATCTCACAACTTTAACTCTTTAATTTTCTATTAACTGCCTCTCTACTCATTAATGAATATCTTTAAGGATAGTCTCATTCGATTGAGACTTTTTTCAATGCAGCAAATATACATAACGCATAACCATAAAGAAATCATCAATAAAAGTAATAAAATAATTTTTTCACACCAACCCCTAGAAGGGAACATCAAAAGGACCACATATATCAGTGTGTATAAGATCAAGTAATTCACTGCTTCTTGTGGCTGGATTTCTTTAAATGTGTGTTTAGTTTGATTACCTTAATGCAATCCTTACTGCTTACCTTTAATGCAATCTATACATACATCCCAGTCAGTAAAATCCAATTGAGGTAAGATTTCACCTTTCACTAACCTCAAAATCCTTTCTTTGGATATATAACCTAACCTTTGATGCCACAAGAAAGCAGAACATTCATTATGTGCACTACATTTATGACCTATATTGTGTTGAACATTAAACAGGGATTCAACAAATTCAACATCAAGATTAAATGATATAAATCATCAAACAAAGTACCAGAACCATAATAGTACTTATGTTTATACAATGAAAAAATACCATTACAAATCTTAAAATTAAAACCAATATTGTCCAACCTCCCTACAAAAACCAAATTTTTGGTACATTCATGAACATAGAGACACTTTTCAAGATCCAGATAACAGCTAGTGTCGAGGATCAATCTATAAGTCCTAATTCCCTCTATTTGTGTCTTCATTCTGTTTCCCATAAACAGGAACTTTTCAGTTCTATTTATGGGTTGGATCAAAAGGAATCCCTGTATAACATGAGACACATGAGTAGTTGCACCAGAATCTAATCACCAAGTATTATTAATCACTTTAATAAGATTTGATTCAAAGCATACTGAACCATAAAATATACTTTCTTTTCAAACCAAGTCTTCCTTTTAGGACAATCCTTCTTGAAGTGACCATTCTTCCTATAGAAGTAGCACTTCAACTCCTTACGGATTTGGCCCTCATTAACCTTCATTGGTTTGGCCCTCATTAACCTTCATTGGGGCTTTGTCACCTTTTCTTACCGTTTTTCTTCCCCATATTTATTGTTGATGGCCTAACTAGCCCATTATGAAAAATGTAGATTGACATAGTGTTTATTCCTTCAATTTCTTTTAATGCTTCCTTCCTCTTTGAATCAACATGGGCCTTAATTTCTTGAAATGTTCCAATTTTTCCTGTAAGGGTGTTGTAATTCAGCTTGGAACTGGACTAAACTCAAGAGGAATGAGTTAATAATAAATTGAAACTAAAAAGGATTCAACTCACATCCATTCCCACGATTTCAAATTTGGCCCATCGATTTCAATTTGGCTGCCAAATTTTGCATGCCAGTCACATGATCATAAATGGATTATGACCAATCAAACTTCTTGGTCGTTAGCTCACTCATCGAGGATCCTATGATGGATTTATCAGTTATGTCCGATTGAGAGTATTCCTTGATTTTCAACATGTACTCTCTAGCATTGTCTGTTCTAGGCATTGATGGCTTGACATTCTCAACCATTGTCAACCTCATTAAGTTCAAGCTGAGCCTATTAGACTGCTCCCAAGCCTCATAATGGGACTTTGTCAGCTTCAGTGCTAGTCTCTGTAATGGCTACTGGCTTTTCAGAGACTAATGCCAAATCCAAGTCCAAAACTAATAATTAATAATGGATTTGTTCGGACCAATCAGCATAGTTCAATCCATTGAACTTAATCAGCCCAGTGCCCATAGTGAACATGTTAGAAGGAACTGCAACATTATACATATACTTATGCGTTAATACTTTGAGAAAACATAAATGGATTTAAACAAATAACAATCTTAAAGTATGCATTTAAATTCACCTTTGGGTAATACTTAAATACATAGCTTTAACCAGTAACGATGCCAAGAAGAAAAATACTTTGATAGGCTTTCTTTGATGCGGAGCAACTTGCGAATCTTAGGCTTTCTTTGATGCGGAGCAACTTGCGAATCTTTATGCAAGTCAAAGAGCAGTGACATGCCCGTGCTTCACTACAGCATGCCCATGCTTCCTTCTGGTACTCAGGACATGCCCGTGCTCATTGCAGCAAGCCTCGTGCTGCTTTTTGGAGTCCACAACACGCCCCATGCTGCTCTCTAGAATCCATAGCACACCCATGCTCATTACAGCACGACCTATGCTGCTTTCTGGAATCCATATACATTTTGGTTTTTTTTTTTTACTCTTTTTAATTATTCAATAATGCTCCATACAATATGCATGTTATCTTTGGATATACATTCATATTAACAAGTACAATGATAAGTCTCTTTAATGTCCTTGATTGTAAGTAATGGTCTACCTTTGGGTAACCTAACAACATTATAATCAATGATCTCAATTGTTCAAATTTATCTTTCATGTCATTTAACGGCATCAACAAACATGAACAATTGAAAACCGCATAATCAAATGTCTAAACTAATCCAAACAAGGCCACTTTGGTGACTAACAAGTTTTCCATTCATTAAACATTGATTTATGCAAAACTTTATGTGACTAACAAGTTTTCCATTCATTAAACATTGATTTATGCAAAACTTTATGAGATTGAATTAAGATCTCAAAACTTTAATGACATTATGCAATAAGATGTCATAACCTTTCTTTATAAATAATACAGCAGAATAATTTATAAAGTGTAAAGAAAATAACCAGTTTTCAATTTCTATAATTTTGGCTTCGTTTATATCAGATTAATCAACTTCATAATACAAAATTAGTTTTCATTAATTAAGCCAAACAAAAGACTATCAAACAAATCTAGAACAGAAACAGGCTCTGATACCACACGTTAAAGTAAACTTTAATATAGCCTAGATCTTATTGTTCATAGAATTTGTTTAATAAGAATACACAATAAGCGGAAGCGTACCTTGGTCCATAGCTATTGATTACCTGGTTGTGGCAATTCGATTCTCACCGTAACAGTAGATCTGTGTTTTTTCACTCTGGCCTTTTGTCCATAAGTTCTCTCTTAATGGTCAGAGAATTATCAACAGCAATGGGAGTTTTCTTTTCACGTTCTCTCAAACAAACTATCACTGCTATATGTTTGAGATAGCCGTCACACTCTCTCTTAACCCACGCTGTTAATTTCCTTTTATCTTTTATAAGGCAAAGGAAGGGTATTAAAACCTTGACTGGTCCACATCTCATTAAGCCCAATAACCATCATCTTGGGCCACCTTAATTAGAACTAGCCCTTTAATTACATGGGCCACTAAGATTATTAAAATAATCTAACAATCTTGGGCCACCTTAATTAGAACTAGCCCTTTAATTACATGGGCCACTAAGATTATTAAAATAATCTAACAAACTGTTGCAGTGTGATAGAAACGAGTGTTCCTATCATCATCAATAATCCACCTTTTTTTTGGACTTTGAAACCGCAACTGTTCTTCTTGATCCAAGATACTAGCCATCTCCTGATATAATCACCTCTCCAAACGGAACAGACTAGAGTGAGGATTATTAGATAAGCGCACCTGGACTCCACGCAATCTCGCTAAAGCCCTTCTTTTATGCTTATTCACATCCCCAAACACCTCTGATTTCTAAACCTGCAAAGCATCAATAAACTCCTTCAAAGCCAAAGAAAAATTCATATCCCCTCTCCATTTGGACTGAACAAACTCCATAAACAAAGGGTGCTACAACCAAGCTCCTTGAAAATGAAATAATCTTGGCACTGCAGCAGCAACTGTACCCAAAAGCTGTAGAAAAATAATATAATGATTTGAGGCAAATCATTCAAGGTGAAGTACAGTAGCCAATGGAAAATTAAGACACCATTGATGGTTTGCTAAGAATCAGTCTAGCCGAGCTATGCGAAAATCCCCCCCCCCCCCATGCGAAAATCCCCCCCCTAGCCCCGATCCCCCCCCCCCCCCCGATCGCCTTGCCACCATGTGAATTTAGCTCCCACAAAACCCAAATCCATTAATTGTAACTCATTCAACCATTATTGAAAATGATTGCATCGCAAACCCACATGAATGCCTATCCTAGTATCCTCATCTGTCTCTTTAATTGAGTTAAAGTCGCCACTTAACATCCAAGGGTGTTACATAGCCCGACCCAATTCATCTAATTCTTCAAAAAGGATCTTCCTATAATGCTCGATTGGACTACCATAAATTGCCGTAAAAAACCAACAACGGCCATCACGGTAAACCCGACACCTCTGGAAATCACTCTAGAAGAGTACTCTCCTAAACCTGCCTCTGCCTCCCTATAGGACCAATACCCATAATCTCCTCTAGACCCCCATGGGAGTCTATCACCATCCCCATACCAATCTTGGTCGAATCCCTCGGATCATAAGGAATAATCTTGTCCAACACATCCCCTTTATAAGTTGGGCCAACACAAGCTTGCCCCATGACTAAAGTATGCTCCCCTGTAGTAGTAACAGCATTTACCTCTGACTTAATTCCTAGTTAAAAGCAGCACAAATGAAAATGCAGGATGCAACTATTAAGGAATCAATACAGTATCACTAACTGTAACCAAGCTTATTTCTATTGCTTTTGATTTGGATCAAAGGGAGCTTCTGTGGCCCATGTTGGACTCAAGCGCTTAGCCTGTTTCAATGGGTCTAGAACTAGGCAAAAGGCCCATTTCTAAAGAAAAATCATGTGTGGGCTTAGTGGATATAGGCCTCTTATCTCTTTTAGACCCAATAGCTAAAACCAGTTGTGACGAATTCCCCTCACAAGAGGGTAGCCAACCATCCCGTTAGTAGTATCATCCATATTAACAACTTCATCAAACACATTATCATATAAAGCTGCAAACTTATTGCGTCCGTTGTTTATCGCCCCTTGTTCCCTGTTTAGCTCCACTAATCACATGATTATTCCAATCCTTGACTCTAGAACCCATCGGTGACTTAGAGTCCCTACCATGCTAGGGAACTCAAGTTTTTGCTAGATTGAAGGCCCTATTTTTTGGCCATCATCCAAGGGCCGAAACGATTCATAACCTCTGCCGCCACCAAATTTGACAAGCCCGACTACATCCGACGAACCACTGGAACTTGCACATCAGTGATGTCATGACCTTCATTGTTCCCCATATTCTCAACTGGAGGAGAAGAGTCTGACTTCCCCGCTTGATCAGTAGACTGACAATTGTCCTGTTGATGACCATAGCAACCACACGTAAAACACACAATATGGACCCCTTCATACCCCCAACTGCCTCACCCTTTGTCAAAGCCGAAATTTAGACAACAATGGTTTAGAAAGATCAACTTCCACACGTAACCATGCGTACTTACCCCTTGACGCATCCAAAGTGGTGCACCCACTCTAACGGGAGTCCCTATCCTTTTACCCAACCTTATTAAGAATGTTTTGGCATAGTATTCCACATGAAGGTTAAGAACCCTAACCCAAACTAGAGCCTTAGTAATCTCAGCATTCTCCGGATCAAAATTTGGCTGCCACCTCTAAACTATAACATAATGATCTGCCACCACCGAAGGACTGTTGTAAAAAACATGGTCATACTCATCCTGATTAGAGAACCAGACCATGTAGTAACCATTTATAGGATCAATAAAATCCACCAGAGATTTCAAATCCCACAAAGCCTTAAGCCTTCTTTACAGGAAAGCAAAACCCACTGAGCGCCCTAATAACTTGATGATCAAGATAGTTTTCCATTTATCTCGCAACAGTTTCTTCTCAGTAGTAGCACCCGAATGGTGGGACACTCCGGATCATCATCCATATCCTCTTCCTCTTCCTCTTCAAAATCATCTGAAACATTATAGTAATCCTCTGTATCCGCCGCTTTAAATGATTCAGTGCCATTCTCCCCCATAACCACATCCCTCAACGAAATCTTCTGCTAGGTTCCATGCGACGCAAAACAACCACCTCTTCATCTGACTCAGTACTTTGGGAATGAACCCCCCCCCCCCCCGTATAATGGCATGTCCGTCTCATACCCCCATACGGTGCCTCACCCTTTGTCAAAGCCTAAGGCCGAGAACTATTATTTATAAGAACACTATTAGAGAATGGTTTCAAGAGGAGTACTTGAAACACGGACTCACCAACTTTCCAGTACGAGCTGTACAACATTCGCGAGATCTCTACCCTTCGAGACGAGCCATGTACTCAAACAGTGGTGCACCCACTCTAACGGGAAGTCCCTATTCGCTTTTTAAACGAGCTAGAAAACAATATAGTGAAATCAAGACTTATAAAAGCTGAAATGTCTTCATTGAACTAAAAGTGATTCCATCTAGTAACCAGCAGTTAAGAACCCTAACCAAACTAGACACGATCCCCAAGTAATCAGTCACGACATTCCCACAAAGAACTGTTGGGCACCAGAGGCTGATCAATAATGAATAGATCCTCGCAGGACTGCGCGGCAGATATAGGAGGAATAACAATGCTCTCCAATGGAAAACAAAGACTTGGACATTAGTTTCCTCGATCAATCTAAACTAGTACTACTATTCAATGACACTGATAGTCCACCACGCTGTAGTGGTTTAAACCTCGCAGATAAGGAGAGATGCTGATGTATAGTAAAAAACATAGATCGCATGGTACTTCATAGTCCTTGACTATTAGAGAGAAGACCCACGATCCATGTAGTAACCATATAGAGGCACTTCAATAAGAATTCGGCACCAGATGATTTTCACAATCCGCTATCTAAAGTCTATCACTAGCCTTCTTTACAGGAAGCATAGCACAACCTCAGAACGAGAGTCGCCGCAATTAATGAATAACCTAATATTGATGATCAAGACAATTGGTTGGCTTATCATCCAATCTTATTATATCATCTCGCAACGACACAATGTTTCTTCTCAACAGAGTTAGTTTAAGCTATCCCTCGAATTGCATGGGACACTAGCACCGTATTCACAATCATCCCATATCCTCTCCTCGGGTGGACCTATTCGAAGAAACAATGGCTGAAACCATTATAAGTGTAATGACGCTCTCAAGATATCCCAGACCCGGCATCTTTATTTCTTCAAGAATGGTATAAAATGAAATACACAGTGCGCGAAGATATTGTCTTCTCCACCTGAGATTAAGATGCCAAACTCACAACATCGAAAGTCTTTTTGCTGTCGCACTTAGGATTATCTCATGCGAACGCAAGACAACCTCAATCATCACTTGCATTTCGTGACTTCACACAGCTATCTTGCAAAAATATGTGGAATCGATACCTGCTACCCCCCCTTGCGTTCCAATATTAACTTGACTTTCTAGCTAAATGCTTTAGCTTAATCACAGCTCTCCTCAACTCGCACCGACAGTTGAGACTGGTAGCTAATCGAGATAACCCCCCCCCCCCCTTCCTCCCAATAAACTTGACTTTCTTGTTACTATGCTTTAGCTAATCAGTCTCCTCAACCGAAGTTGGAAGCAACTTTATGCTAACCTCAGCCTCCATGTGTTACTTGTATGAAGTTTTGTATGAATTATTGTTATGAATTTTATTCTCGTGTCTTGTGTGACTCTTGAGTGAATTATAATTTAAAAAATCAATAAGAAAAAAAATACAGTTTCTTTTCATTTGTCGCTAATTATTGTAATATCTTTTTTATTTTGTTTTTGTGTGATCATTTGAAGTGTTTTTTAATATAAAAAGATGGGTCTTTAGTTATGTTCTATGTTCTATAATTAAATATAGAATAGTTGCTACTAATAATATGAAGATTAATCACGTATGGAACTCAATTCCAATACTTTTTTTTTTAACGGACAGGAAAATCATATTATATCATAGAAATAAAATCCATCATCTAAAGACTGGATTTGATGTTTAACAAATAAGATTTGGTAAAACAATCTATCTTGATGACATGGAAATTCCAAATTTCTCTTGTATTAAGCCACAATTTGGATGGCAGAATCTACTCGTTATGAACCTAGTTAGATCGAATTTTAAGATTTTGATTGGGTTCTGATAAAATTCAAAAGTTTTTTTTTTTTTTTTTTTTTTTTTTTTTTTTTTATTTTTTTTTTTTTTTGACTCAAGTTTTTTTTTTTTTTTTTTTTTTTTTTTTGACTCAAGCAAGAGGTTAAATTTTAATAGCTTCAGAAGTAATAGCATCAATGACAATAGAGGTAGGAAAATCACTCCACTATACTCTATCAGGCACAGAAACGACTGCTTTAGGTAAGCAATGGGCAACGCTGAACGTTTGACAAAAATAACAGAAACATCGCTTAGCTCCGCCAAAAGATCCTTGCAATCAAAAATTAAACTACCAAAATAAGAGAAATCTTCTTTATCACCATTAACAGCTTGCACTACCACCAAACAATCCAATTCAACCACCACACGCTGCAACCTCTTACACTTCACACCCAGCTCAAAACTTCTTGTACCCCATTACTTCCACCATGGCTACTAGATCAACAGAAACTAGAAAAGGAACCATAGCGGCATACAAGAAAACTCAACGGGAATCTCGCACTATCCAAGCAATACCACTTCTTTGATTACTAGCATCCAAACCACCATCTATATTAATTTTAACAAATTCAAACTCCGCCGGCCTCTAAACATCAAACTGCAGCACTCGATTACGTAGAGGAGGAATAGTTTTATTCACATCATACCACTCATTCCATTTCAACAACGCTGCACGTACCACCTGCAATTCTGTCAACCTTCTATTATTCCAAACAACACCATTACGAGACTGCCATATTTGATAGAGAATCATCACAGCTCTTGCAACAGCTTCCGGTGGCAAACTATTCATCATCATTTGGAACCATTCGCATGCTGAATTAGCAGCCAGCGGCACACCAAAAGCAGATGCCATCCATCATCTTCTAAACCAGTGGTATTAGATGATTTGATATAAGAATTGGCAGTATCTAATAACCAAGGATCTCGCCAAACATGAATGCTCCTACCATCACCTACTTTCCGTTGCAATCTAAACCCCAAAACCTCCCTTAACTACCACACTGAACTCTAGAAGAAAATAGGACTCTTGCCTTTTTTAGCCTCCATAAAATCACAATCTGGATAATATCTGGCTTTAAGGAGTTTAGAAACAAAAGAAAAAGGATTTACCATCAAATGCCATCCTTGCTTTGCAACCAGCGCCATATTAAACTCTCTAAACTTTCTAAAATCCAACCCTCCATTAGCCTTTGTTCTACATAGCTTCTCCCAACTCATCCTTCGAATACAAGAAGAAGATCTTGAATCTGACTTCCACATTTTGGATACAGTAGAGTATGAATAAGAAAATTGCTAATGAACTTTTATGAAGGGTATACTTAACCCGAAATCCAATCCCTGAGAGATTTGAAATTTTATCTTTTTTGAATTATAGTATTAAATCTTTAATAAATTGAAATACTTATAATAAATGATCTATAGAAACTATAATTTTATTTTTATTATAATGCAGTAATGCAAAATCATTTCAGTCTAGTTTCATATTTAAATTGAATTGATCAAAATTTTGAATTTTAAAATTTAAAATTTAAAATTCAATTTCTAGTATTTAGTCAATGTCATAAATAATGAGGGAAAAATAATAGTGATGATAATAGTAATCTTAGAGAAAAATAATTTTAATTATATTGATTTGTCATATGAGTTTTTTAGTTATTCTATTACTTGATTTTTATTATAATTACAATTAAAGTGTCTATTACTGTTATTCTTGAGTGAAACATTATGATAAAAAAAATGCTTGAAATTAAAATTTTAATTTACTAATTATTATAACTCCTATTTACATATTAATTTATTTTCGTATGTTTTATGTAATCTAATTTTTTAAAAATATGGATATGTAGATAATGAATTTTCTCATGTATCTACAGATAACGAGTATCCATAGATATACCTAATTCATTGGATTTGGAAATAGATATTAACATTTCATATGTAAAGTAATGAGATTAGAGATGAGATAGGGTTTGAATATGAGTATTCTATTTGATCCGAACCCTACCGGTTGCCATCCCTAGCCACAACCACGAACCCTTTATTCTTGAGCTCGAAAGACTAAGGAAAGGACAGAAAACAGAATAGATTCATAGATTTTTCTTGACAAATATGGCTAAATACCCTTAGAAAAAATGCTCATGAGGGGCAGAAAAGTAAAATAGAAAAATAATTGGAAATATAAAGAAAAGTAAATGAGGAGAAAAGAATTGCCGCCAACATCTACATTACTGCCCGCTGTCACCTATTATGACCAGTGAAAAAGTTTACTTGTAAATAGGAGTAGAGCTTTAGAAAGAAAGAGTCTTTGTTTTCTCACCACACACTTCTTCTTCAATATTTTTATTGAAGAGAGATTCTTCTTCTTCAATATTTTTATTTGGCTTTCAAAATCAATTTCTTGGAATGGCATCTTCATATCGCCCACAAAATGACTTTGACAACCTCTTTGGAAAAGCTATAACTGATTGACTCTACTTTTTTTTTTTTTTTTTTTTTTCTGATTGACTCTACTTTTATTTTTTATTTTTTTTTTTATCTTTCTATAATTGATTCAAAGGTTAATGATATTATTTATATCTTTCCAAAGGAAATGGAAATTTTAATGAACTAGATGGATATTTTTTTTTTTTTTTTTTTTATCTTTCTAAAGATTCAAGGTTGATATTATTCTTTCAAAGGAAATTTGGAATTTTAATAACTGATGGAAAAAAATAAAAAAGAAAAAAAGAAAGAAAGAAAGAATGAATAAAACAAAGAAAAATTCTCAATGATGCAAGGAAAATTATATCTTAGTAAAATTGATTATAATTTTCCTATGAGATTTCAACAACTAAGTAATTTGAAATTGCTTGTTAACCCAATACAATTGATTATAATATTAAAAATTACTTATCTGAGTTATACTAAAGATTTACTTAAAAGAATTTCGTGCCTGCTCACGAGTAATTAATATTATTATAAATTGTTATTTTGAAAAAAGAAATTATTTGCAATTTTATATTAAAATTTATAATAAAAATAGATTGGATAGATTTTTTTTTTTCAAACTTATTTCTTGTTTTATCTGTTAGATAGATCATGCATTTAAAAATAAAAAAAAATACAAAGATATTATCAGCATTAAACACATAAAAATGAACAAAAATTGAGAGGTTACAAAAAAGTGCTTAATGGTAATACACCATTAATGTTGCAAGTATAAAGAATAAAAGATTGAAAAAAAAAATAAATTAACCTTAGGAGAAGAGTTCCCGGCAAAAAAGATTTTACTTTTGGCGGATCTCTGTATCTCTCATTCATCTATGTGTTGCAATTTAGAAGAGAGATAAAAAGAGAAAAAGATATATTCTTTTTTTCTTCGCGTTTGTATATTTTAATTGTATGCTCTGTATCCTGCTAGGTGTTCTAGCTTGCTTAAGCCAGCATAAGGCTTTTTTGTACTGCCCGTTCCTTGCTTGACAGTTTTCTTTTTCTACAAAGACAAAAAGAAAATATAGATGGATACATCTTTGAAGGGTTTTCAAAGAAAATATAGATAGATACATCTTTGAAGGGTTTTCTTTCTTATACAAAGACAAAAAGAAAATACAGATAGATACATCTTTGAAGGGTCCTATGATCGATTGCTTTGATTGGATATATCTTTTAAAAATAAATTTTCAAATAAAATGTATATAATATTTTATTTAGGAAAGAAATAAAAAGGAAAAAAAAATATTTTTTTATATGGTTGTAAGGAAATTTGAAGGTTTAGTTGGAGAGAATAAAATATTTCTTTTTCGTAATATTTTGTATTTATTAATTTATTAATTTATTTAAATTTACAACTTAGAACAATATAGAAATAAAATACTTAAATAAACTTATTAATTGACCAATATTGGATCCTAAGATGATTTGTTTGTAATTTCCATTTATTTGCTTTGCTTTAGTCTTTTTTTCTTTGTCCATTAATGTTAAATTTCATTAAAACTTATAGCCTTTCCAGTTGAAGAAGTGGTTGATTTTTAAAATTCAAATTGATAATTTTTTAAAATAGTTTTTTTCTTATTATGTGTTGAGTTTTGAAAAGAGTTTTATAATTAAACCCTTCAAAATTTTTAAATTTCTTTTATTACGTGAGTTCTGAAAATAGTTTTATTCTTAATAATAATAATTTATTTTTTATTTCTTTTTTATTCTTGAATAATTTGTAATTATTATTATTTTAATTTAATAAGAAATTTATATCTCCCTTGCAAAAACTATAAATTTCTATTTTGAGTTACTTTATAGAGTTTAAAGAATTTATATGTATATGCATATATTCCTCTCTCGAATATACCTGGTAAGTAATACTGCTACTGTAGCCAAAATAATTTCCATTATCAATTCTGTTTTAGATCACTTCATTATATAAAAATGACATTAAATGCATAAAAAATAGCATTACAAGTAGCTTGTATGACGAAGTGTAATACAAATTAATCAATTGTATTTATTTTAATCTAAATAAAAACTTATGCTTTAATATTATATAGATAAAAAAATTAAAAAATTAGCATTACAAGTAGCTTGTATGACGAAAGTGTTAATTACCAAATTAATCATTGTATTTATTTTAATCTAAATAAAAAACTTATGCTTTAATATTATATAGATAAAAAAATTTAAATAAAGTATAAAAAAATGGAGTATATAACGTACAAATTAATCAATTGTATTTATTTTAATCTAA
The DNA here is from genome assembly GCF_014843425.1 of Jatropha curcas. The sequence continues at coordinate 30,076 of NW_023591611.1, read as the reverse complement.
ATAAAAACTTATGCTTTAATATTATATAGATAAAAAAATTAAAAAAGTATAAAAAAATGAGTATATAACGAGTATAAAATAAAAATTTATTAAAAAAATAAATTAAACTAAATAAAAAATTATATAATCAAATTTCTAATATTTGAAAATTTTTTTAAAGCAAACAAAGAAACTTGCATTAATACCGATAAAAAGGTATCAAACACAGTGGAAACGATGTCCACTCTTGAATATGAGCATATAAATAGGAGGCTCTAGCTAAGATATGAACCCCTATATTAGCTTGTCTTCGAATCCATCTAATAGCCACATTTGGCCTAGAAGCTAATAACATCTTACAATTCTGAATAGCCAAACCAAATTCAGATAAATCAAAATTACTAGAGTTTAAAGAAAAAAAAATTATTATGACAGTCTAAATAGAGACATCCAGCTAGTGAAGGGAGATTTTCCTGTACCCACACCAAACACGAGCGAAGAGCTACTGCCTCTTCTAGCTGAGGGGTTGTATAAGCATAAAAAACAAAAAAAAAAGCCAAATAAAGCACAAAGAAAAGAGCCATCAGGGAGTTCAAAGACACACCCAAAACCCGCCATCTGCAGCTTTGCAAAGATAGCACCGTCCATAAAGCCTTGCGAACCTGCAGTATCAATAACGCCCCAACTTGGTGGACCGCTAGGCTTGTGGATAGACAACAATTGAGCTGTCGTGGCTGTCATGGTCGCACGCCAATCTCCAAATATGGAACCTGAAACTTCACAATTTATTGATAGGAGCTTTTGGAACATGTTATAGAAACAGGCAATCCATCTAAATATTTAGACATTTTATGTTCTATGCATGTCAAAATCAACTTCCAATTAAGACCAATTTAAGCAGGAGAGGATTGATATTGATCATGTCTATATTTTTTGTGGAGAGAAAGAAGAATTTGTTTTCTATATTATTTTTTTTTATTGCAGTGTCTCTCGCAATCGCAAGGTCTGGCTATTATGTCAATTTTGCATCCATCAGATTGAGGAAAATGATACAGTTAAGGTGTTGATAAAAAAGTTTGCAAATATTTTTGAACCAGACCAAATGGAGGTGTTGTTCATAATGGCATGAGCTATATGGCGGGCACGAAATGCTCTACTTTCCCCGTTAACAACAGCTAAACGAGTTACAGGTTGTGCAAATCGCATTACCAACTATTCATGATTATAAAAATAGTGGTAGAAGGTATGTTTTGCAACCCATTAATCTGCAGGTTAATGATGAAGGTAAATCTGGAGTCCAGATTAATTTTAAATTAGGGATGATAATGAATCGAGCATGAGGTGAATTTTTTAATATGTATATTCATCCCTTGAGATTAAGTGTAATTCTATTTGGCTAATTCGATTAATTCAGCCAATTTAGTTCCGTGAATAAATGTTCTGCTAAAAAAATTTAAAATTTCTTTGATCAGTTAAAAATTCGGTTAAAATTTAATAGAACTAATCAAATTAACAGACTATCAAAACTATATCGTTTTGATTAAGTAGATAATAAAATTAAAAATTAAAAATATCTTAGTTTTTATTTGGATTAAATAGTTATTAATTACTTCGCTTAACTTTTATTTCTGTTAAAGTTGGTTAATCATATATTTCGGCTAAATTCAGTCGATTAGTTAAGTTCTAATTTTCTTTAATTTTAGTTCGGTTAATGATTGAAATTAATTTGGTCAAAAAGTTCGGTTAAAAAATTCATTCAATTAATTTATTTTGATTAAAAATTTTACTTAAACCCATCAAATTGGTCGAATGCTTACCTCTATGTGTGTGAGTGCGTGTCGGCCACTCATCAATCCGGGCCGGGTCAAATTTAAATTCGGGTCAGGTTAGTTGAAAAATAATAAAAGAACTTTTAAAAATTAAATGGAGCGGAATGAGTGTTATCCGTTTTATTATTTTCTTTTTATGGTAATGGGTGCATTTCAAACCGTCTTCAAATCATTAAGCCAATCAAATTACTTTTATGAGTTTAGTTGGATTTAAGTTAATTTTTATTTACAAACCCTGAAAGTGGATTTGATTTGTACCAATATTTCCAGCAACATCAAATCGAACCATAGAAAAAACAACAGAAAGAAAGAAATGGAACAGGAGAGAAAAGCAGAGCTAAATGAGGCAAGAAAATAGAGAGAGAAGGTTTGTGGGATGATTGATTAAATCTCAAAGAGCAGACAAAAAAGAAAAGAAAGGAGACTGTCGATTTGACATTTTGACAAGATGTAACATTGCACCATAACCTAATAAAGGCAAACCCAATCAAACAACCAAACCAAACTCAATAATAAAAAAGTCTTCTTCACTGCCCAGTCAATCACCTTGATATGCTCCATCATTTACCCTCCCTCTCCTGTTCTTTCTTTTTGGAAGTTCAGAAATAATATATATCCAATCAAACAACCAAACCAAAGCTACCAATAATAAAAAAAGTTTTCTTCTTTCAGCCCAGTCAAATCACCATTGATATGCTTTTCCCATCAGTTTATACCCTCCCTCTCCTGTTCTTTTCTTTTGGAAGTTCAGAAATTTAATATATATATATATATAGGTAGTCAAGTATATAATATATATATAATATTTACCATTATTAATTTAATTAATTTGTTAAAATATATTTCTGAAATTTTTTACACTTTCCTTCCAAGGTATTTGTTTTGCTAATTTTTAGGGTCCTTTTCTTCCCTATATTTTCCCTCTGGGTATTCTTTTCCCTTTTTAGGGAAAAATCCATTTCAAAAATTATTATTAAATTGATAAGTATTTGTGGACGCCTGCTCGCGGCAATAATTTTTTTAAATAACTTTTTAGTGTTTTAATAAAGGTTTTTAAAATTCTATTTTAGAGTTATGAATGGATGGGCTGTAGTCCTCTCATGACAAATTTAATACTCATTATTTTTTCATCCCGAATTCACATTAATTTTTAATTCATATCTGCACGAGGTTTTATGGTCCAAGGAAATAACACCCATTGGCTATTAAATATTTACCATATAATTTAATTAATTGTTAAATATTTCTGATTTTTACACTTCCTTCCAAATATTTTGGCTAATTTTAGGGTGCCCTTTCTTTCCTATATTTTCCTCTTTTCTTTTTCCCTTTTAGAAATCCATTCAAAATTATTATTAAATTGATAGTTTTACGCCCTGCTCGGCAATAATTTTTTAAATAACTTTTAGTGTTTTAATAAAGTTAAAATTCTATTTTTAGAGTTTGAGTGCGTTTTTATGACAATTATACTCATTATTTTTCATCCCGAATTCAATTAATTTTTTTAATTCATTAGAGGTTTTTATGGTCCAAAATAACACCCATTGGCTTATTAAATTGATGAAACAACTGTGACCGAGAGAAATCGAGCTTGAGACTACTTACTCCTCACATAAGTGAAAAAAACAATCAGGCCACCACCTAATTGGCAACCGAATTCAATTAATTAAACAACTACTGTTATTTTTTATCAATTTAAGTTAAATAGGTAACAACTATCAGCTAAAAACAACTAATAAAACAGCAAATAATTACTATAATGACTAACAGCTATTAAAACTGTTAATATTTCTAAATAAACCCTTAATTTAGTTATATGTGTCTATATTAGCCAAATAAGTCATGGGTTGGAGAGGTTGTTACTAATAAAATTGTAACACATATTGAGTTTAATTAGATTTATGGACACACCTTAACCACTATATTTATTTTTTTTGGAACTTATTTTATATGTACAATAAATTATCAATAATTGAAAATTGATTGATTGACAAAAGAAAAAATAAACCTGTAATACTTGTGGTAGGTACAAGTTCATCCACCATTATTAATTTCACAAGAACATGACTTAAACATTAATTACTATAGTGTGTAAAATTAAAAGCATTTCCTAATTGAAATTAATTATGTACCGAAAACAAATATTAAGTTAGCTACAACCTTTGTTTTAAGTATAAAGACAGAATTACATAACTCAGATTTCAGTGAAACATCATATCACCCTATCAAGAATCTTTCTGGGCCATGCATATATTATTATTATTATTATTATTATTTATTTTGAAAATTTATTATTATTATAATAATATTTCTGCAATGAAATTAATGGGATTATATCAGCGTATATAAACAAGTTTAGCCGTAAAATTAAAAAAAAAAAAATCGATCCGTAATTATAAATTCAAAAATGAGATTAATATTTATTACCAAAAAGAGTACATAAATATTTATTGATAAAAAATTAAAAAGAAAGAAAAACAGGATTAATATTATTATCAAAAAGAGTATACAAATATTTATAGATAAAAAAAATCAAAAGAAGGAAAAGGGAAAAGAAAATTCATCTAGTTTTGTTAAAAAGGTTAAAAAAAAATAAAAATAAATAAAAAAAGAGGAAGAATAGGTGAAAGATACTGAGGTGACGTTTGTGAAATGATATTCAAACTGTCATCACGTACTGGACGTGGGTTTCTTTGCTTGGGCCCTCCTTTGTCCCCTTCTGCTTCCCACTATATAATATATAATATTCAATTTAAAGAAAAATAGATTATTTGCATTAAAAATACTTTGATTGTAAAATTAATAAAAGGAGAGAAAAAAATAAGTGCAAAAATTTTTGAAAGGAATTTTAATTTCTTGTCGTTTCATTATTCTTCTTTTTTTTGTTTTTTCCTAAGGAAATATCAGATTTCCTTTCTATTTCCTTACATTTATTTTCATTCTTTTAAGTAAATTTTGAAGTAGTACCAATTATTTTTTTTATTTTTATTGAGATTATCTATAAATTCTCAATTTTACAAATGACTTTTTTTTTTTGTTTATACCACTCATGTCACATCAGACCCATAAATGGAAGCCATCCCAATATATATTTTCAATTCGGAGCAATCGAATACTCAAACTATTGCTCTAGTATTAAATACATATATGATTTATCAAAAAATCATAGTTCGAATCTCTTTTCTTAATACTCAAAAAAAAAAAAATACTCAACCCATTAAAAGACGTTAGTCATTTCCATTTAAACGAACTCCTATGGTAGGTTAAAAATGACTTTAATAGTAGATTAATAATATTATTTAGCTCAAACTCAATTCGTTAATGTATATTTAAATTTGAAAAGATAAATTTGCCATTTTATATTCGATTTTAAACTGGAGTGAATAATAATTTCAAATTATTAAAAAAGCTCGACTCATTTACTAGTTTAAATTCTAAATAACTCCACTTATTTATTAAAACGAGTTTAATAAGCATGTTAAAATGTGGTTTAATAAAACGAAAATTTTTCTAATGGAATCTCAAACAATTATAAACAATTGACTCATTTTATTTTCTTTCCTCCCTTTTTAAGAATGAGAATATAATTAAGGAGAATTTTCATATGTACATAATTTTTTTTATTAATTTGATTACTAATTTGATCAAAATTATTGACAGTGGAAAAAATCGAAAAATACAGGGTATGTTCAGTTGTAGAAAACTAGAATAGTTTTCAAAAAAACTGGAAAACAGAGTTTTTGTGTTCAAATCATTCAGTTTTCTATTTGGAAAACTAGAAAACAATTTTTCAGTTTTCCAAAATTTAACTCAGATTTGGAAAACAACTTTAAATTGTTTTCCAGAGTTTTCCTTTACAACAAAATACATGTTTTTCAATTGTTTTTCACTTTTAAAAAATGGCATTTTCATAATTAAAATTATAATATTTGTAAATAATTTTTTCTATAAAATATTTTCATTTGAAAACTGGAAAACAGAGTGTGTTCAAATCATTCAGTTTTCTATTGGGAAAACCTAGAAAACAATTTTTCAGTTTTCCAAAAATTTAAACTCAGATTTGGGAAACACCTTTAAATTGTTTCCAGAGTTTTCCTTTACAACAAAATACTGTTTCAATTGTTTTCACTTTAAAAAATGCATTTCTCATAATTAGAATTATATATTTTGTAAATAATTTTTATCTATAAAAAAAGATATTTTTCTATTTTGAGTTTCAAAAAAAATAAAAAAATTAACTTATTTTCACTTGCAAACAATAAATGAATAAATTGCATAGATTATGCTATTTTTAATAAAATACACTTCAAATTTTTTATTTTACAAATACATGATATTTTTATTAAAAAAAATAAGAATGATAGAAATATATTACTTTATTGATAAGTAAATCAAAAATCAATAACAAAAAATATTTCATAAAAACTTGTTGGGGTTTTGTACTCTAAAACAACGACAAGCTGCCAATTTATATTTTCATTTGAAAAAATAAAAATATTTCAATAAAATAAAATTTTAGATTATGCTTTAATAAATAATCAATTTTATTATTACAAATACATGATATTTTTTATTTTTAAAAAAATTATAAAATGATAGAAAATGATATTATTATTATAAATAATCAATAACAAAAATTCAAAAAACTTTTTTCTCTAAACAACGACATCCAATTTCTAGGACATCCATAATATTATTTGCCTATGGCTAACCTCTACCAAAACCATAATAAGCTTTCTGTACTCTCTCTCTTTCTCTTTTATATACTCACACGTCTCTTCTCTTCCATATTCCTTGTAGATTGCTTCTGTCTTTGTCTCTCTTTCTCTTCCATTTTGTGTGATTCTTATATATGTTTTGCATTTTCTTTCCTCTAATGACCCATTAAAATTCTTCTTCCATCAATATATAATACTCCTCAATTTTCCTATATTTTCCTTTCTTGTACATCTCTTTATCCAAACATGTCAGCTGCCATCGCCGCCGCTTCTGCCGCTGCTGGCAATGGGAGTTCTTCAAGAAATGATAATATATCCCCAGCATCGCCATCTCCTCAACCACCGCCAATAGCACCGCCCTCACTTCCACTGAGTCGTTACGAATCTCAAAAAAGACGTGACTGGAATACTTTCGGTCAATACCTAAGAAACCACCGGCCACCTTTAGCTCTGTCACGGTGCAGCGGTGCTCATGTTCTTGAATTTTTAAGATATCTTGACCAATTTGGTAAGACTAAAGTGCATAACCAAACTTGTCCATTCTTTGGCCACCCTCATCCACCTGCTCCTTGCCCTTGCCCACTTAAACAAGCTTGGGGTAGCCTTGACGCGCTCATCGGACGGCTGAGAGCAGCTTTTGAAGAGAATGGTGGCTTGCCTGAGACTAATCCGTTTGGTGCACGCGCCGTCAGACTTTATCTTAGGGAAGTGAGAGATGCACAGGCCAAAGCTAGAGGAATAGCTTATGAGAAGAAGAAGAGAAAGAAGCCACAACCTCAACAACAGTTACGATCTGAAAATGGTTACAATAATCAAAGTCTGCAAGCTGGTGGCGCCGGTGGTGGATTTGTGGTTGAAAGAAATATGATAAACAGAGGTGTGGTTAATATGGGGAATTTGTCTGTATTGAACTAAGATTATTCCTCATGTAGTGAGTATGTTTTAGGGTTTATGTTTTCTAGTGTTGAATGGTAATTATTTTCTTTTTTTCTTTTTTTTTTTTGGGTTTTGATTATATGGGTAATTTAAAATGAGATTTTTTTTTTTTCATTTACTTATTACTATTATTAATCAAATGCATGTGTTTATCCTTCAGTCAAAAGGTCTCAAAAACTACATTTTTATTCTAACTTTGTTTTATATTTTTGGCTAATATTCTAATTTTAGATAGTACCAAAAGAAAAAATATCAAATAATTTTATAAACCCAGCTTAATTAAAACTTTAGCTAATTAATTGTGCCAAATATTTATATTTAGTCTCTTTAAGAATATAGAGTAAGATTTTTTTCAGGTTTCCGTTTACCAGAAAAAGATTAATGTGTAATTAATATATGTAACTATGTTAGTTTTAATTACTGTATTACCTCTTTTTATTTTCTGTAAGAAGATATTCATACTCTCTAAAAAGATATTCATATCTTTAAATTATTATTATTAACTTTTTTAAAATATATGTATTTGGTGTCAGTAAGTTTTTTGAAATTGAACTAATTAAATTAAAGAACTTTTACATTTAGGATTAATTAATTGTCCTTCCGTCCCAAAATATAAATCGTTTTAGCATTATTATTTTGTCTCAAACTATAAGTCATTTTGAGCATTTCAAGAAGTAATAAATGATGTTATTGCAATAAATGATCATAATAAAATATAATAATTATCTTTACAAATTACTTTAAGTTTTAGTTTTATGATAAAGAGTAATTTAATCAAATTACCTTTGATTTTATTATAATTTAAAAGAATTAATTACTTTTTTAATTCTCCTCTAAAAAATCTTGAACGATTTATATTTTGTGGACTGATAGAAACTGATTAAATTTTGTATTTACCTTTTTAATCTTCTTATTTGTTGTTATAAGTTATCTATTACTTCCTTCGTTCTTTTTATATAGGAAAAATTTTTATTTTAAATGTTCTTTTTATATAGAAAATTTTATCTTATTTAGTAATTTTGGAAAACATCCCAATGTGAAAAGTTTATCTTACCTTTATTTTAATCCTTTGTGAAGCTTTTGATGTAGGAAATTTTTAAGATAGTGGGAGATAAAAATATAGATGAACATTTAATGTGATAAATTTTAGAGAATGAATTTTTTACAACAATTTCCGTTGAAAAAAATGTACATGAGCACCGATTAAAATGGAGTTTGAATAGAAAAATGACCATAAGATTTTTAAGTTGAACACATTGAAAGGAATTCTTACAGACTTCACTGAATATTTAAAAATTACGCAATATTTAAAATATGTTTTAATAACCAAAAGTAGTTGTAGGTTAAATGAAGGTTAAATGAGCAAAAATTTTTATATTTCCACATAACTTTCTCAAATGAAGAACAAAAAACGAATTTCACTTCACATGTCTGAGTATAAACTTCATTTTTACAATTGTTTATATTCCCTTCGTTTTAATAAAGAATTTAAAGTCTCATTGAAAAATGAAACATAATTTAATACATATATTGATATTAGAGGATGAATAAATGAGATATTAGAAATAAACTAGGAAAAAAATAATTAAAAATTGATTAAACTACTTTTTTTAATTTTAGTGAAAAATTAGTTCTTACTGTATAAAAAAAATGAGTGAGTAAAATATTTTAATTAATGGAATGAGATTCCGTGTTCAGTGGAAATGAATGTGAGAGGTTCTAAGATTCTCTTTCTATGCACTTTAAAATAATTAAAAACTGTGTAAATAGTAGCTTTTGATAAGAAATTGGATAGCCCAACAATTTGGAGATACTTTCTTTTTATATAAATATAAATCGTTTTAAAATAATTTTTTAATCCATAAATACAAGCGATTTGAGAATTTTAAGGAATAATTAATGTACATTTTTCAATTTTATCCTTATATATGTTAAACAAATTAATCATTGATGGGTGAGATAAAGAGTAATTTAACTAAATCAATGAACGTTTGTACGTCTATTCATTCTAAAATATAAGTAGTTCTGAGTATTTTAAAGAATAATAAGTTATTTTTCAATTTTATCCTTATATATGTTAAACAAATTAATCATTGATGGGTGAGATAAAGAGTAATTTAACTAAATTAATGAACGTTTGTACGTCTATTCATTCTAAAATATAAGTAGTTCTGAGTATTTTAAAGAATAATAAGTTATCTTTTTTTTTTTTTTCAATTCTACCTTATTTATATTAGATATTAACTATCTTCATAATTACTTTTGGTTTTGAGATAAAAGATATTTTAGTAATATACTCTTGATTTTATTATAATTTAGGAAAATTTTTTTTTTAATTTTAATAAAAAACCTTAAACGACCTATATTTTTTGATATAAAAAATATAATCTAAAGGAATTAATTTTTTTTATTACCATTCAAAAACTTTAAGCGACTTATATTTATTAAATATAAGTCATGATGAAGTAGGAAGAACACCTAAATCAATCTAAAATTGAAATTGTATCCAAGACCTTAAATCAATAGTTTGTAAGTCTTCACTCGTTTATCTGTCACTTATTATTTTCATATATTTCAAAAGTGGGATTTTGACGGACACTTCGAATTCCAACACTTTTTTTTACTTCCTTTATTCCACTTTTATAGTAACATTTGCTCTTTTAACAAGAAAAAGATTAAAATTCATTGGTTTTCTAAAAATACATGGTAGAATGTCAAAATTTTTTTTTTAAAAATAAATATAAAAATAAATTACACCTAATAGATATGCGTAAAGTTAGAAAAAAAATAATTAAGATAGTCTCAAAATCCTAAATTAGCACTTAAAGTGAAATAATGTAAAAATGCCTATTTGTTGCCATTAAATTGGAACAGATGGAGTATCAACTTTTGTAATTAAATTGTATATATGAAAATTATTACTCCCTTCGTTCCACTTTAATAGTTATAAATGAGTATTTTACTTTATTCTACTTTAAGTGTCATTTAGGATTTTGAGAGTACACTAATTATTTTTTTTTCAAGTTTAACCATATTTATTAGGTGATTTGTAGTAAATTAAATGATGAGCTTTTAATTTAAGAAGGCCAATTTAGACATTTTATCATATATTTTTAGAAAATCAAAGTATTTCAATCATTTTCTAATCCTTGTGAAAATACCAAATAATGTTATTAAAGTGAAATGAAGTAATTTTTAACCAATTTTTTAATTTTATCAAAATATTAAAATTTTAGCTTGAAGAAAAGATGTATTTGGATGTGTTTTTTTTTCCACCTTTTTCTTCGTGAAAGTTGTGGAATGAGAAAATAAACAACATTATATATATATAATTCTTAAATGTTTATGAATGATATTAAAGAATTATTTATTTGGATTGAATTAATGTTTAATTTAAATCAACAACTCATTGTATTGAATCATTATGACGTGATTTATGATAATTTTGCATTTTTCTGTATCAAGTTATATAACTTATTAAATCAGCTTAAAATAGATTTTTATGGAGATAAATTTTAAGTTATAAATTCAAATAAACAACTTGTTAATTCAATTTAAGCAAATAAATTTATTTTATATATAAGTTGAAGTTCAAAACAACTTCTCATATAATTAGAAAAAGAAGAATAGAGCTGAAAAACCTAACCGTCTTTCATCCTCTCTTTCTTATTCTGGAGTTTTTCTAGATTTTGCTTCTTTAAGCCCTCGATAATTATTTTGATCAATAGTGTTTTTTTTTTTTACTTTTCTCCTGATTTTAATTAATTTTCTTTCCAATAATTTAAATATGTGTATTCATTTAGGATAGATTCTTGATTTAGTCTAGTTGATTTATTCTTGTTAATAGACCTTGAATATTTTTATTACCTCTTAGCGAGATCGAGTGTTTTTTTGTACTATCATGGTGGATTTTTATTGTGTTTGCGGTCTTTGTATGTAGTTGTTCCTCATTTTATGTTTATATCTTTTTTTTTTCTTGTTTGACAATTCAAAATACAAAATAGATCGTTGATTAATTTCGGTTAGAAAATATAAATATTCAATTTTGAGTAATGTTTTATATCAATGAAATTGACAGTGCAGCATATTCCTGTTAACATTTGGCATTCTTTACACTCTTTCGTGAATTTCCCGTGTTGTCAATCTCCGAAAGTACAAAGCTGGAAACAATATTATAAAGATTTCTTTTGTCAAAGTTATTATTGAAAAACGACAATTAATATTTTCTGTTAATATATTTCTAAACAAATAATTTCAATTTTCTATATATCAATTTCTTATTCCAATGGGAATTATATTATTATATTCTTTGTTAATGAATTTAAAAAAAAAAAAAAAGAAGGAAGCGTGGAGCTCGTGAATTTAACTTCCTTTTCTGTCCTAATTTTGTAGAGAGAGGGACGAAAAGGAAAGTAAACACCCTAGACAATGAAAAATTAGAAATTTTGTTTTTTTTTTTTTTAAATTCATCAGAGGTTATTATGCACCAAAATAAGCTACACAATCAAATCGGTAAAAACAATTGTGGTTGAAAGAACTTGAGACCTCTCAATCCTCATATAATGAGAAGACTAAATAGACCACCGCCTGATTAACAAAATTAGAAAAATTGTTAAGAATCCATTTTTCTCTTTTCTTATTTTCTTTTTAAATTGTCTTATTTTTTATCATTTTCATTTTTTATTTTTATGTTAACTCCGTGGACTGCCCTTTCAGGTCAGCAGTGGTTTTTTCTAATTATCTTTTAAGGTTTTTTTTAATAAGTTTATATTTCGCTGAATCTATAATTCAAATTCTTTCTAATTTAATTTTCTCAGATTATTTTACGTTAATTTGTAACTTTTTTTTTTTGGTGGTTTGAGCATGTTTTTGTATTTGGGTATAAAATTCTTTATTGTAGTCCATTTCTACCTAAGCTTTCTATTGAGTTGTAATTTAGTGACAGGATTAAATTGAAAGAATAATCCTAAATTTCTTTCTTTTTATTAATTTACGATTGTTAGAACCCGTGTGATGCGCAGAACAATATTAAAAGATATACTTAAATATCCATTTAATTACATTTATCTGAATTCGTTTAAAATTTTATTACTCGTATCCATCTCAAACTCATTTAAAGTACCCCTAAAACGAGTAGGGTATCCGCACATTTTAAACTATTTAAACTCGAACTTATTTAAAATGAATTTTTTACTAATAAATGAGTAGAGTACCTGCGGGTACCCACAACTAAAACCGTGTATTATAGCGGGTACCCAGAGTCTAATATCCATACCCTACCTGTATCCGTTGTAGGTACTAATTTCACTATCTATATCCATTTAAAATGCATTTATAACTATCTGTACCTTTATTAAACAGATCGGAGCGGAATGGGTACTCTAAAATACCCGTCTTATTTCCATCCCCAGATGAAATAATCTTGTAACAAAATTATAAAATAAAATAAAATGATTGTGAAATGTATCACAAAATTGTATCTCATTGAGATATACTGAAAAAGTTGCAATGCTGAGATGTGCCTTTTTAAAAATCCTGCAAACCAAAGTATGCAATAACAAAAATCATGTATGGTATGATCTCCATAAAAAAAAATGTACAAACACTGTTCTTGCAAATGACAGTAAGACTTATAACAGTGTCATCTCTCAATCTCATTTTTATCTCATCTTAATAGAAAATTTTCGTAACAATTTGAGAATATACTTTTATAAAAAGAAAAGTCCTATTTTTAATAATATATAATCCCTCCAATCTCTTTATTTAGACAAAACAGAAAAATTTCTTGGATTAAGAAAGTTAGTTAAATGAATTTTTCTCCTTAAAATATCCTTAAGAAGAGTTCATTTCTTCGTTAATTATGGAAATAATAGCTAACATAAAAGGTCGTCCTAAGAAGTACATTTATTGTCTACTTGCATCCTTTGGAGCGTCACTTCAAACCTTCTTATTAACTCTATCACACTTTATTACAACGGGGACATTTTACATAATATGTGCCCATAAACGAAAAAATGCCTTACTTAATTTGGCCTCTTAACAAGTTTTAATTTGAAAGTGAGGAAACTTTTGTGACTTAACTAAATTGTACCTAAATTCGAGTTTTAGTACGAGTTTGAAACCATAATTTTTTCAAAAAAGTGCACAATCTAGCAAAATGTGTAATAGCTTCACATTTTGAAATGTACATGAGTAATAATAATAAGTTGACAAAGTGGCTTACGAAACAGTACAACCATTATAAGGATTTGAAAATGTGCATAATTAATAATAACAAAGCCACAAAATGACTTACAGAAGTTCACAACTATTATCTAATACAAAAAACAATAACTATTGAAAAAGTGCATAACTAATAGTAACAACGCGACAAAATGACTTAAAAAGTTCACAATTACTATTAACAAAACACAACAAATGGCTTACAAAAGAGTACAACCATTATAAAGATTCGAAAAAAAAAAAAGTATTCTATTTTAAAAGTGCACAATTAATAATAACAAAAGGCCACGAAGTGACTTGCCAAAGTTCACAACTATCAAAAAAGTGCACAATTAATAATAACAAGGCCATAAAATGACTTATAAAAAGTTCACAACTACTATTAACAAAAGGTAACAAAGTAGCTTACCAAAGTTCACAATTCTTACCTAACACAAAAAACAAAAACTATTGAAAAAGTACACAATTAGTAATAACAATGCCACAAAATGACTTGTAAAAGTTCATAACTGCTATTAACAAAAGGTCACAAAGTGGCTTATAAAAGAGTATAACTATTACAAGGATTTCAAAAGAAGAAAATATAATACTGTATTTTTAAAAGTTCACGATTAATAATAACAAAAAGCTATGAAAGTGGCTTACAGAAGTTCACTATTGTTACCTAACACAGAAAATAATAACTATTAAAAAAAGTGCACAACTAATAATAATAAAGTTATAAAATAGCTTACAGAAATGCACGACTAATAATAAAAAGCCCACAAAGTGGCTTATAGAAGTTCACAGCTGTTAATTAACACACTAGCACTTTCAAAAACAAAACGTGGCCGTTTTCAAAACTTAACTAAGTCTAACATATATTCATGCCTGACGTCAACAGTTATGGCCAAATTTACAATGATAAAAGTAAACATATATATTCATCAAACATACAAATAGGGGCTAATTCTATATTTATATGGCAATTATTTTGACTTTTAATATAAGAACTTTAATTTTGTGGCTAGGTTTATATAAACGGCCACTGTTACTATAAGAAGAAATGAAAAATGAGCTGATAAACTTATCTGTTGAAACACCCGTAAATTAAATGCTAAGAATATTTGTACTGTCACTTTTCTTGATTGTTAAGCTTCAATCTTAAAACAAACACATACACTCTAAGGGCATTCTGGTCTTTTTAACTTCATCCCAACTTTGCTATTTAAAGTAAAATATTTTTCCTTTTTTGGGTGTATTTTTTATATAGAGAATATATATATATATATATATATATCCTTTTTTTGGGTGATTTTTTATATAGAGAATATATATATATATATATATATATATATATATAATTTTTTTTAATATCTAACTTTTAATATCCATATTGAGGAATAAAAAGCCACATTAATATGTAATTAATATATATTTCACTCTCCTTTTATATATTATATAAATATAAAAATTATTAAGTAAAATATTATGCAATTGATATGAAGTATTTTATTTTATTTTTTTATATCATGAAAAAATCACGTCTTCCATGTCAACAAATTTCCGTTTACTTTCTCCTTATCAAACATCTATATATATATATATATATATGATTATCATTATATATAATAAAGGAGAAGGAGAATCATGGGTTTTTGTTGGATATTGACATGACACTTCCTTTGGAGAGAGAGAGAATCTCTAATATTTTAGTATTTGTATTTAACTAATTGGAGGAAAAAATTGTAAATTTTTGAAGAAAAAATATGTTTTTCCGTTAAAAATTCTCTCTCTAATTTATGAGAGAATTTTAAATACAGTGACTTCTAATATCCTTTGTTATTAATTCGTTATGAGTTTGTTAAGCAATATCTCCTTTCAAGTATTTTATGATCTATGTTTTGAATTTGACAAGATGGTCTTTTAATAACATATATAGATTAGCTGAAAAAGTGTTAAATATCATTGATCAGTTCATTGGAGTCTCTAAATTAGAAATCTAGGTACTTTAAATATAGCAAATGAGTTTTTGATATTTTCTTTAACTATTTGATTGTTCTCTACTTCTCACACATTGATCAATCCTATAAATAGAAACACTCATTATATATTTTTATACTTATTACATTAATTTTTTTATTTAAAATAATCACATTGGTCATAAAATAAAAAATGTGACTTCAGAAAAATTAAAACCGGTTCCACTTCTGAATGATGATTTGTTCATAAATTAGTCTAAAATAATATTTTATAAAACAAAAAAATGTCATAAAATAAAAAATGTGACTTCAGAAAAATTAAAACCGGTTCCACTTCTGAATGATGATTTGTTCATAAATTAGTCTAAAATAATATTTTATAAAACAAAAAAATCAAAATAAATAAATAAATATAAATATGGCCAAAAAATTTATTGGAAAAAAATATATATCAAATATGAATTGCAATATTTTTTTCTAAATTTATTTACTCATGTTTCTTACTTATTATTCATTATTTTTCAAATTTATTTATATATGCATTTCTATGTTTCAAGTTATTACTCCAAGGGGATATAAGTTCTCAATAATTTTCCATAAGTATTTCATGTTTATATAGTACTATGTTTTCTTTATTTCAATTGGGCCACATATAATTATTAAACTAGCATTCTTTTTTCTTTGCATGAATAACCCATTCATTAGTTAGAATAAAATTTTTTTATTTTGCATAATACATTTGAATCATACTCCCTGTGCATCGTATGCATTCTAATTTAACAATTTATTCAATATGCATATTTTATAACTCAAAATTAAATATATTATACAGTCGCGCAAAACATAGAAAACCGCCTAGTATATATATAATTTTAAACCAAATAATATTTCAAAAATGTTGATGTGACACTCTATTCTTTGAGCATTCCTATTTTCTTTTTTAAAAAATTTTTGAGTTGTTTTCTTTTTTATTATCATTTTTACAATTTGATTGACCATTCAAATGGTTTTAAAATTGAAAAATTAATATTTTATGATATTAGTTAATAGTTTTGAAATTTAATCTTATCTATTTAAAACTATTTTTCTTTTTTTTATATTACTTTTATAATTTGATTGACCACTAAAATATTTTTTAAGTCTAAAATTAAAATATTTTTAAAATTTTAAAAGTTAATATTTTTTTGATATTAATCAATACATTTCAAATTTAATCTTATTTATCTAAAACTATATAGCTATATATGTTCTCCTTGGTTGAGTCTCAATTTTCTGTATGTTTTTTTTTTCTTTCACAATAGTTTCTTTTTATTGTTTTGTTATTTCTTTCAATTCACCGGATCATTATACGTATTCAATAGTTCATTGACTTTTTTTTTTTTTTTTTCATATTTGCAGATAGTAGCTATAACATCTAAATGCTCCAAGGCTAGGTATGATGAAATCGTGAAGAATGGTGATATTGGATTCATGAAAATGATTCCAACCAAGTCCATGTAGATGGTTTTATTCGATTACATAATTTTGAATTGTCATTAATTGGAATACTCATTTATCAATGTGATCAATTCATTTTAGTTTTGAGTAGTCATAACTTAGTTTGTACGTTTTTATTTTAACTTTGAATTGGATTGTCAAACAATGCCCGTGCAATGCGCGAGCCTTTATCTAGTATATATATAATCCTGAATCAAAAATATATGAACTGGCACTCTATTCTTTGAGTATTCTATTTTGTCTTTCTCTTTTTGGATTTTTTTTCTTTATTTTTCTATATTTTGATTGGATGGTTATATTTTTTTTAATTTTAAAATTAATATTTAGATAATAGCAATAGATTTTGAAATTTAATCTAATTTAACAACTATTCTATTTTATTATTTAGTATTTGATATTCATTTTCTCGAAATTTAAAATTTAAATTTTTTAAAGATAATTTGACTTTTGAAAATTTTTAATTTTATGCATATATTTATATCTATATGTAATCATAATCACTATCTTAAATAAACAAAATGATTGTGCGTAAAATACATAGTTATTGGCTTTGCTTTCTTTCTTTTGTTAGTTTGTTACATATTGAATTTTTTTTTTTTTCCCTTTCTTTTGCATAGGGTGTCATTTAGTGTATTACACACATTTTTGCTCACATTCACACTTTAATCCAATTATCATTCTCGAATGTAAGAATCAATCATCACACTCCAAAGTATATCATCACACTCAATATCCTTGCAATCATGCATTTTTAGGAAGATCTTTTTGCTTCCATCATCATTTCTATCTGGTAATAATATTCAATCAAGATTGTGTAAGTCATATAATTTAGAGTTATATGCATAAAATTGTTTCATCTGACCTTGAAGCTGCAATTTTTCTCTTTTTAAAATTTCAATTTGCATCGTTGTTTCAGCATCAATTTGTTTAGAATCACATGCACCTCTCATTTTTTTTTTTTTTTTTTTTTTTTTTTTCATGCACCTCTATTTTTTTTTTTTTTTTTTTTTTTTTTGTCGTTCCTTTTTTTTTTTTTTTTTTTTTTTTTTGTGTTCTTTGTTGCCTTTATTAATTATTAGTACTCAAAAATTTATGTTGGTATGAACTCGTTTTATTTTTTAGTATAGCTTCAAACACGAAATAAAGGTTCTATATTAGTATAACTTCAAACACGAAAGAAAGGTTCCAGATGTACTAGGTTGATATTAATATAAACTTTCGCCTTTACAACACTATTTCTTTTGATTGTGGTGATATTAAACACTATTTCTTTCAAAAAAAATAATAAAGCAATCAGCGCAATGTGCCGGTGTTGATCTAGTTATTAAAGGTATTGCACGAAATTATCAAAACTAAAAGTTCGTAATCAAGGAGCCAGTGAGATTAAAAAAAGAAAGTAAAAAATATGTTAAGTAAGAAACTCTGTTGTTGATTAAAAAGAAAAATACATTATGGGTATTGCTTGAATTAGAAAGTAAGTTTAGTTATAATATAAATAAAAATTAATTATCAAAAAGATTTATTAATGACTATTTTACAAATATAAATTATATTAATATCTTTTTAGTCAATTCATATGTATTCGTTATTTATATATATATATTATTAGATAATAATTAATATGCATTATTTTTTAAAAATATTCAAACTTTGATATAAAATGTGTCTATTTGCAAGTATGATAAACAATTTTTACCTCTATCATTATATATAATCAATATATATATATATATATATATATTAATAATTTCGGGGAATAATATATATATATATATAATTTCGGAATAAAATAATTAATTTATAATTTTTTTCTAATTTCTCTCTTTTTGGCTTGGCGACATCACCACCTTCCGGTTAGGCACCAATCAATAAACTGAGTTGTGCGCTTGGTTTTGATGTTGATAGTGGCAACTCCAACAGACGTAACATAACAGAGGATAATTTTTGTTATTAGAGCTGTGTTGGGAAATAATTTTTTAAGTAATTTTTAAAAATAATAATTATTATTTTTTATAGTGTTTAGTAATATATTATTTGAATTAGTTTTTAAAAATTAAGGTAGCGTTTTATGAAAAATTAATTGCGTTTTATAAAACATTAACTCATGTAATATTTAGCTTTAAGCTTTATAAGAAACTACTCAAACAATTAACAATTAAACGCTACTAAAACAGCTAACAGCTATCAAAACAAATAGATCCAAAGTCTTTATATCCTCAAAATTAAAACTTTGACACTTAAATAATTTTAAATCTTTTCATAATACTTATTTGGATGTCACTTAAAAATATCAATTAAGCTAAAATTTACTTGAAATGATAAGTAACAAAATTTAGAATAAAATTTACACTGACTACAACAAATCAATATACTTTTAAATAATTTTTAGATTTTTGATTTTCATCATTTAAATTATTCAAAGATATCTCAAAATTTCAGAAATTAATTTTCAATTTTACCAAACATCACCATCTAAGATTTAATGTTGACCAAGTTCCATTTTGTTGGCAAGGCAGTGGTGGATGAGAAAAGGGTCTTTGCCTTATTTCTCACAATTTTACCTTTAATTCAATCTAAGCTTTCATCATTACTTATTAGTGGTTTATATATCTTTCTCATTACTGTATTGTGGTATATATGATATATATATATATATATACTATATATTATATTATATAATATAGAGAAGTAATAATATATATAGAAAGTAATAATGGGAATTGGAATTGAAAACTTGAAATGGAAATGATTTGGAATTAAATATATATAATTCATACCTAAATGTATATTATTTTAATCACCAAACCCCACCATTTCTACTCAATCCCCACTATTGCAATCCTCATATCCGTTAATGGCAGCTCAAGGTTCGAGGGACATAATTTTTTTTTTAGGAAGAAGAAGGTCTAAAGGTAGAGAGGTATTAGGGATATTTCTACCTTTTAGAGGCACTTAATAGCAAAATATAAATTTTTTTTTGACAGAAAGGCCATAATATATAACAGAGAGAAAAAAAATAGGATAAAGTAGTCTATTTTTCAAATGACAAACTAACAGAAACAAGTTTTTATATATTTTTTAAATTATATGATTAGTGGCCTAATATATTAGGATAAAGTAGTCTATTTTTCAAATGACAAACTAAAATTTTTTTTCTAAATTTTGTAGGTTTTTTCATTTTCATTTTTTTTATTTCTTTGTCAATTTATCCAAATTTTAACCTTTTTGTAGCAATAATATTCTCAATTGTAATTAAGCATAAAGTTATAAATAGTATTTCCATCTTTTTTGGTAAATATATTTCTATCATTTTTAAAACATCTTGTCACACTTATAAAAATATTAAAAAAAAAATTATTATCCTATCCAATTAATGTTGCATAGATGGAATTTTAATTTTTGACATAAATATGCTAATTAATCATTTAATAACATAAATTTTTGTATTTACCAAAAAGTCTCGAAACATGGCATAATTACATATTTTGTTTTCAAATTATCTATATTTAAGGATGAAAAAAAATCCTAATTATTATAATTTTTTTGATTGATAATATAGTCCATATTTTTTTTGGTAAACATAATTTAGTCAATATTTAATATAAAAAAATAACTTCTTAATTATTTTAATTACACGTCTCAAATATCATTTTTTTTTTAAACATAGCAGCCACTAGATGAGAATACAATTTGATATTAAAAAGGCATTTAAAATTTTATTTTTAACATTAATTTTTTTTAAAAAAATGATAGAAATATTTTTTTTTTATTTACAAATTTATCCTTAGCTGCTCTTGAGGATGTTGCTATAAAAAGTCAAAGTTAGGATAAAAAAAATAAAAAAAGGGAGAAACTATAAAAGCCCACAAACTTCAATTTTGATATTTTCTGAAATGTCTATTTTCGGTGTACTTGAAATTCTTGAAGGAGAAAGTGTGTTAGGTTTTCAATTATGATATTTATGCATTATAAGACCTACATTTGATCATTGTATTAATAATTACAAATTATTTTATAGAAATAAATGAAGCCTGAGAGCATTGTAATTTTTTTTGGTACAATAAAAGGGAAAAAGAGATATTAAACAGCAGCAAGACGGGAAGACCCGCCTCTTACGATATCATGAGAAAACTAATTAGTGATTCCTGACGGAGGATCATGGAGAACGTACAAACCAGGAGAGATAGCCAAAGCAGCCTTATAGAGTCAATCCGCAGGACGGTTTGCCTCCTTAGGAACATGGGAGATTTGACTCTGAGGAGGGAAACTCACAAGTAAGCGGATACGATTGACAAGAGTACTGAGCACAGCCAGAGGGTCTACAACACCCTGAACCATTTGAACATTTGCGAGATTATCACATTCAACCTAAAGATTATGAAAGGATTGAGAAATTATCAGGAAAATACCATGCAGGGGCGCCTAGAACTCAATACCTAAGACCGACGTTTTGCTAATGTTAGCTATAAAACCTACTGCTAGTTACCAGCTGAATCTTGAACAAGGCCTTCCCTGTTGGATATCAGTGCAGTGATAAACTCTACCTAACGACGCGAGTTTTGCTAATGTTTTAGCTATATAAGACCTACTGGCTGAGTTTACCGAGCTGAAATTCTTGAACAAGGGCTTTTCCCTGTTGGATATCAGTGAGTGATAAACTCCAAGATTGATTAATTATTTATAACACCAAAAATAATAACTGGGAAGGCCAAACCAAAAATAGATACTAACACAAAACACCAAATAAAATTGTATTAATAAGAAGCAAACGTTTCACAAAGCTTAAGCTTAAGGAAAGAATTACTTACTTGCTTCTTTTGGACTTGGTTTTAGCTTGGTTCTTACAAATGAGGTGAGGGGTGGTATTTATAAGCATTTCCACCTCCTCAATGTACAACTATGATTTCCTTATAAAATGTACGGTGGAGATTACATGGAGCATTCTAGAGTATGTGAGATATTTTATTAAAATATCTTGTGGGTGGGAGTATTCTATAATGTCCTAGTATTTACACACCATGTGGGCTTGGGGCATCCATCTTTGGGCTTGGGGTTTCCACCTTTGGGCTTGAAGCTTGCCAAGTATTTAACTTATTGTGTTAGCACATTTTGATGGTTGTCTTTTCTAAATTAATCGGTGATATTTTTATTTTAACTACTCTCTCCTCAATGATTGAAACTTTATCTTCTTCATCAAGTTCTCCCACTTTTGGCTCGAAAATCTTACAATATTTGATTTGCGTTTAAACTCTTTGTATTTAAACTCTTTGTAAAGATATCGGCTGGTTGATCCTCCGTCTTGATATATTTCATTTTAATCTCTCCTTGTAGAACCTTCTCTTTGATAAAATGATAGTGAACCTCCAAGTATTTTGTTCTCGCATGAAACAACGGATTCTCAACCATTTGTATAGCCGAATGACTACCACAATTCAACGGAATCGGATAGTCGAAAGGTTGATGCAGATCATTTATAAGCTGTGACAACCAAGCACTTTCCTGAGCTGCTGTTGCTGCAGCCCGATACTTAGCTTCTATTGTGGAAAGTGACACTGTAGGTTGTCTCTTGCTGCACCAAGAGATTACTCCTGAACCAAGACTAAATGTATAGCCTGTTGTCGAGCGCCGAGTGTCATGATCTCCTGCATAATTAGCAACGCAATATCCTTCCAACTTGATACTTTCACTTCTCTTGTATAAGATCCCATAATCGATTGTACTTTTAACATATCTCAATATTCTTCGAACTGCTTCCAAGTGAAGTTTCTTAGGCTCCTGCATAAATCGGCTGACTACTCCAACTGCGACTACTCAATTGCTAAAGGAATGTCAGCTGTGTCATATGAGATATGATTAGGTCTTACCCACTAGTTGTCTATTACATAGTAGCATTCTGTAGATCCATTCCCGTTCATCCATAGAGCAACAGCTTGACATTAAGCATCCATTGGAGTAGGTATCGGCTTGCATTCCATCATTCCCAACCTCTCGAACAGATCTTTTGCATACTTCTGTTGTCCGAGGTACAAACCTTCCTTGGCTTCTTCCTCCAATCCAAGGAAATGCCTGAGCTTTCCTAGCTCTTTCATCTTGAAACGAGTAGCCAAATTCTCTCGGATGAGTTGAATCTCTTCGAGGTTGTCACTAGTGATTATTAAATCATCAACGTATACCAGCACTATAGCTAGTCTTCCTTCCTGATCTTTAACAAACAAATTGGAGTCTGCTAATGCCATAACATATCCATTCTTGACAAGGAATTCTGCAATCTTGCCATACCAAGCCCTCGATGCTTGTTTTAGACCACAGAGAGCTGTCCTTAGCTTGCACACATAGTTAGGATTCTCACGACTTCTGAACCCTGGTGGTTGCTCCATGTAGATTTCACTTAGGATTCTCACGACTTCTGAACCCTGGTGGTTGCTCCATGTAGATTTCACGATCAACTTCACCATGTAAGAATGCGTTCTTCACATCCATCTACCACAAAGGCCATCACTTACTAGTTGCTAAAGCTAGTAATACATGCACAGTAATGATCTTGGCAACTGGACTAAATGTCTCATCATAGTCCAAGCCATATTGCTAAGAAAATCCACGAGCAACCAGTCTTGCTTTGTATCGCTCAACTGATACATCCGAGCGAGTTTTGATTTTGTAGACCCATTTGCAAGAGATGGGTTTCATATCTCTTGGTTTTGGCATTAATTCCCATGTTTGATTTTGCTCCAAAGCAGTAATTTCTTCTTCCATCGTAGTAGTCCACTCCATTTTCTTTGATGCTTCTTCATAAGTTGTTGGCTCCTTTATCTCTGTTATAGCATCATTTGCATATTTTGGATTAGGCCTTATTTCTCGACCCGATCGCCGAAGTAGAGGATAATCTGGATCTTATTCTTCTTGACTTGGCTGCTGTTGTTCGTATGCACCTATCTTCCATGGGCTCTCTTATTCTTCTTGACTTGGCTGCTGGTTTGTTCGTATGCCCACCTATCTTCCATGGCTCTTTCGATTTCTTCTTGAACTCTAGATGGCTCTGCTTGACCTTTCTCTGGAAATAAACTCTCCACCTCTTCCTATCTTCTTTTTCTACTTTTTCCTTGAATTTTCTTTTGAAGTCTACGTAGCAAGGTTGCTTGAGATG
The DNA here is from genome assembly GCF_014843425.1 of Jatropha curcas. Next base: position 5,790 of record NW_023591611.1, on the reverse strand, counting down.
ACCACCAAGATAGAATAGCCTCTCAAAGAACCAATTGTTCGTTGAAATGTGGGCACTTGTTTAGTTATAGGAATCACAACAATCTCCAGCCTTTTCTTTTTGCTCATCATAACCAATGAAATATGCAACGAAGTGCCCTTTTTGTCAAACTTGCTTTTGAAAGTTCATACGGAACTGAAAGACAATTAACACACGCATCTAAAAAGCGAAATGACTTAGAGTTGGGTTTTAATGTTCCCACAGTTTCTGAATGGGAATGTAAAACTCCCAGTCCCTTTGCTTGAGGTAGTTCCTTTGGTGGCAACATATACAATTTCTTCCATGCACTCCTGCCCCACAAATCTAGCTGGCACATCTTTGCATGGAGCAAAGACTCCTGCAAATCTCACCAAGGTGTTCAATTTCTTTGTCTCAACAACCTCCCATTCTAATGCGGTGGTGTTTTGGAACATGTGAATTGCCTTCGAATTTCCTTGCTCTTTTAAGAAATATTTAGTGGAATTCGTCAGACCGTGTCTACTCTCCCATCATTGGTCGGTGCGTAGGCAATCCTAATTTTATTTCTGATTCCTTTTTCACCACTTTTCTTCTTTGAAAGCTTTGAATTTTTCAAAAACTTCGACTTCTCTACCATGAAATCTACCCAAAAATATCTTGAGTAGTTCCAACGATGAAAGTAATCATGTACCTCATATTACTGTTTGTAGGTTTTTGCTTAATCCGTCCAAGAACATCTGAATGTATTAACTCCAATGGCACATTTGGTCCTTCTATGTTTTGACTCCTTCAAATGGAAGTTTGGGTGAGCCTTTTCCCAATACTGCATCTAGCACGATATATGTCCTTCCCTCCCTGCATTCCCACTTGAGGAAGACCTTTTCAGCTATGGACTTTTCGTCATCATCCCCTTAAGCTTGGGTGATAACTGACCATGTCCAGACGAGTTGTAGGCAAAGTCAGTTGTTCCACTCTTTCCTTTGGTTTCCCTGTCGATAATAGGCCTTGTTTGTGCTTACATGAAACATAGGTTGATTCCACTTCAGGCCATCCTTGTCCATTGACTTGGATGTCCGATTAATCTAAGGTTAAGATAAACCTTTGCACATTATCAGGACCGAACACCAACAATTCATTCCCTGCACTTACTATTTGTGATACAGAGAGCAAGTTTTTTCGCTTCATCCTTGGCACATGGTAAACCCCATATGTAACTCCATTTTTCTCCTTACTGGAGGGAGAAACAATGGTTGTCTATTTCCAATATGAGCTATTGGCCAATCTCATTTATTTGAATGTGACTAACAACAACGACCTCATCATAATCGGATACATCCGATAAATTTCTCCTTGTTTCTGTCATGTGATTAGAAACTTTCAGAATCAACTATCCAATCATCATCATTAGTTGATTTTCTATCACTCTACCAGATATTAATGATGACTCCTGCTCGAGTTCCCTTATTCCATCATCATCTCTACTTTGGCTTCTGTAGCGAAATATTCCTTCCCCCTGAACAAAGAAACTGTGCATATCCTATTCCTCTTCACTTTGTTTGCTCGGTTCCTGGGTTGATTGTTGTCTATTTCCTTCTACCCTCGTGCTGCTTTCGACTTTCTCAGGCGAAATGTCCTCTTCTTTTGTTGCAACTTTATAGCAACGATCACTTTCTCACCAGTCATTTTCCTTTGTGTGGCCTTGCTCCCCTTGCCGTGATGGTCTCCAATAGTCCACGTTTGCTTTCTCCATCCTTGTTTGTTTGCTCCCTTTCTTTTCCACCATTCCTAACTCTTTGCAACATTTCAAATCCCCTCCTTTTTAGCAAAGAAAGCTTTCCTCATCCATACTTTCAAACTACTTTAGACATTTTTTCCGTCTAGCCTCTTCATTGGACAAGATATTCTTTAACTCGTCTAAGGTTTTGGTTGCGTAGCCAACCACGAGTAACCCATCTCAAAAGACCCTTAAATTCAGGTCATAGACCCAATGGATGATGGATCCTCCTTTATCCTTGTCTCCGTTGATTCGTCGTTGTCTGGCTCTAATTTTTGAAATCTCCCTCACATAAACGATTTTACTTTTAGAAAAGTAATTAACTACAATGAGGTGTCTGTTTGCGAGGATGAGAACAACCATTTTGGAAGTCGTTGCAATTTTTCTTCGTCTTCTTGGCGAAAGCATGACTTTGAGGATAGTCGCCAGACGCGTCTCGCTTTGGTGTTGTTTAGGGAAGCCGATTGTGATCGCGTTGCAATATGCTCATCTTCTACTGCAACCGTCAAGCACATACATTGGTCTTCCCGCACTTTTGGTCTCCCCACTCTTTTCAAAGCTTTTGCATCCTAAACTAGTGGTGTAGTATATCTCTCCTCCGACGATATCCATAAGTTTTGACCTATGAGATTATATCTCCAATATGGGTAACTTTTCCAGTTCCCGTAAACTGTTGCTATTAGCTTTTCGATTGCTATTAGCAACTTCCAAGAAAAATTCCGCCATAAAGGTACTGGTGTTACCTGGACACTAACCATGCAGGACGGTCCTGACCAAATTAACGATCACAATCCTTGTTTGTGAATCATGCTTTAACAAACAACAGTCCTGATTGGGTTAATTCCAGCAGTAGTAAATGATACCCTACACTTGTAAATGAATACCCCCAAATACTACGACTACAACAACTAGCCCATCACACAACCATGCCTCTGATACCACTTGTGGATATCAGTGTAGTGATATTCAAGATTATTAATAATTAATAAACACCTCGACAATATAACAGGAAAGGAACAAAATAATACTGAACATAAAACACCAAATAAATTGTTATTAATCAGAAGCAAACTTTTTTCACATAAAGCTTAAGGAAAGAACTTACTTACTTGCTTCTTTTGGAACTTGGTTTTTTGTGCTTTGGGTTCTTTACAAATGAGGTGAGGGGTGGTTATTTATAGGCATTTCACTCCTCAAGTGTAACGACTATGATTTTACTTACAAAAATGTATGATTGGAGGATTACATAAGCATTTCTAAGATGTAAGGTGAGATATTTTTATTAAATACTCTTTGTGGGTGGAAGTATTCTAGAATGTCCCTCGGTATTTACACACCAATGTGGGCTTTTGGGATATACCATCTTTGGGCTTGGGTTTTCCACCTTTAGGCTTGAAGCTTGCCATGTATTTTAATTTATTGTGATAGCCAATTTTGAATGGTTGTCCTTTTTCTTAAATTAATCAGTGAAATATGTTTAATATCCCCCAAAACCCACGAATCCATCACAAAGGTTTGGCACGATCCATTTTGGTATTGAGTTTTTTTTAGTCCAGGTCAGGAGGTTTGCCCCAGCCACCCACTGATTGCAACTGCCTCACACTAGCAAGATGATTTGTTGAATATTAATTCCTATTGGATAGTTGCAAATATATTGCTTTAGCAAGGAGTAATCTTATTGCAAAACCCTTAAGAGTTGAAAAATCTTGATTGTTTAAATAACGTAGTTGTTGCAGTCTTGTAACGCCACCTTCCCTGGTCCCACCGTTTAACCGAATGGAAAACCGAGCCGAGACGCTACAGATCTGATTGCACTTATATCGTTGGGTCATGCTTTAATAAGCTACTGTATGCCAATATGAAGTATAAAACCCTCCCCAAGATTACAAACTCTAAACTTTCCAAACATCCTCCAAAGATCATCATAGACACTAATAACCCTTATCTGATAGTATCTTTTTACATAATTAATATGAAAAGTCTCCTCAAAAAGCATTCTAATATTAGCCAATGTAGTATTTCATTCAGAATACTTATATCAAGTTGTATCAATGACTCGTAAATTCATACGGTTTCGAACTTATAGTAAACTATTTTCATCTTCCCAAATCATTTCGATAAATATTATTCTTACATACAACTACTTTACAACAACCAAATAATTTACATTGTTTTCAACTCTTATTTTTACAATCCCGACAAGATAAGCTTTCTAACAATAAAAAGAATTATACATGACCCATAACTCTTAATTACATGCGCATAAAATCTCTTAATTCTACATCTCTTTCAATCTATTATGAACCAAATTCGTTGCACTTGCTGCTTTTGGATAGGACTCCTCAAGTCCTGTAAGTAGCCAACCAAGGATCTTCAACCTGCCGCGTGGATATGGGAAAGATTCGAGGGTGCCTGAGTTAAAACTCAGTGGTTCTTTATTACGATCAACATCGACGGTAAGACCAGAGAAGTGGCACGATTGTGCAGAACGTAGGAATGTCCAAAAATACCGACCATGTTCATAAAGCACATGGATACTTCATTTAAGAATGCCAGTTAGATTAACACGGAAATGTCCTCCTTTGTAGCAACGAATAACTTCTAACTCAAAACCTAATTAATCTACTGTCTCCTCTTCCAATAACTCCTTTACATGAACCGTATATTACACATTATGATGCTCTCATGGTCCATTACCGTGCTGTTCATTGTGTTGTCTTGCATGACATACAATACATATTGTAGGAATAGGCTAACTATTAATATTTCCTTTTGTCTTACTTTGGCTGTTCATCCAGTTCTGTTGTGTATGACTGATGCCACCTTTTAGTCGACAGCATATATAGGTATTGATTCAACAAGCATTGTCATAATGTATGGCTCATTAAAGAATATAGATAATAAAATTTGTAAGGCATATATAACATGATACTTCATAATTCTTCACCTGATGTGTTCGTGTATAATGTTTGTAATGAACTCTGCAACTGTTTTGATTAATACTCGAGTGATATCACAAATGAATTGAAGGAAACATATAACACGATATACATGAGTTAGAAACTAAACCGATGTTACTTCATATGGCAATGTAAAGGCACACATAATCACGATCCTTTCATTTTCCACTTAATGGAATCATTTTTCTGTGCTAGTCTTGTAGTATACTGATATTGATTAGTGCATATTGCAGTCGTACCGATATCAATGTATTATGCTTCCGTGATGAAGGAATTATAGTGAACCGTAACGTGAAGTATAGATGAAACTGTATAATACTGTGTTAGGCCTTATAATGGCCCGCGAAGCCGGATTTCGCCCTATGGCGCGAACTGAGTACGATGATCTAGTGAGAGGTGTGTCCGCTTATTGGCTGCCGTTCCTTTAACCGGATTTGCACGCCCACGGTTTTTAATCAGTAAGTCTGCATCAGCGGCCACTGTAGCCCGGAGTTCCAAACTGTATGGGGCAGCAGATCTGCTATTCCATGTCGCGACATAGCCGGTATATCTACATTGGTTTGTTTCTCCCTAAATCCTCAATGGAGCTTTATTATGTACATGTCAATAATATAACACCATACATACATAAATGGTTTTGCATAACTTCAATTCGTTCATTTCACCGACCTATTGATTGATTTCAATAATCATAATGAAATTGCTTGGTATGTGTTTTAATCCCATGTTCTTATGTTGTATTTTTTTTGTTGTAAATGAATTGGATTGCATGCATCGTTGAGTCATAAAAGGAATATAATTACATGCACATGAAGGGCCAAAAGAGTGGTCACAGCATCAGTCGCGAGCGGCGACATTCCAAGTCGCGAGCGGAGAGATGCTTCCCAGTAGATGAAGTCGCGACGCGTCTTCAAACCATCGGAGCCGCCGCAGAAATGCATTTGTGAGTCAGATGGGTGTTCTTTGGCTTCATAGTCGCGACCTTCGTAATGGTGGTCGCGAGCCGCGCCTTGTTTGGGCATACCTGAAAGAAGTCAGTGTGTTGTCTGGCTTGGAAGT